>PVKN010000071.1:0-37746 GCA_004027915.1 Capromys pilorides | reverse complement strand
TCTGCAGCAACAGGTGTCCGGGTCCTCACTGGTCTGGCGCCGGCCCAGGAGCTCGGTCCTGCTCACGGGTTCCTCATCAGCCTGGTGAAGCTAATGCTCTCTGGCCTCCCCGAGCTCCTTGGAAGCTTCGGGAAGGTAACAACAAGGACCCCTGTGCCTGGGCTTCGAGGGCTGAAGCACCAGGAATGCTATGGAATGGGTGGCCTTTCCCACCAGCTCCCGACTGAGAGAAGGCGGGATGGGAGCTCCTTCATCCGCATTTCCCACCAAGCTTCAACTTGTTCAGCAAGTGGGGAAGAAGCCCAGACAGGCCTATGAGGGAGACAGGCCCTGGGCTGGTCATCCCTGTGCCGAAAGAGAACTGGGGCCCGTCACATGGCACATCGCCAAGGTCCATGGCAGGACGCAAGAGGAGAGGGCACCAAGGGCGCTCCTGGGCCTCCGGGTCCCTCCCGCAGCCTTCTCCTCTGCCATGGCTGGACAGCGAGGAGGGCTGCACAGCCTCGGGCGAGCACTGGGTGAGCGCGGTGGATCGCTTCCTGCCCTGCAGGAGCCGGCACAGCTGGCTCCACTCGTTTCCTGTCTGCCCTGCCCTGCTGTCCCCTCACAGCCCCCACTCACAGGCCGACCGGCTTCCACCAGGACACATTCCACAGCTGGGACGGCACACAGCCCTGGCAGCCCTGGCCTTTATTCTTCCATGGAGAGAAGGGCAGCGCATTCCCCTTCCCTGACCCAGGGAGAAGCTAGGGGGTACCTGGCAGGCAGCATCAACTCGGCCCTGGGAGCTTCATTTCACAGATGAGGCTGTCCAGCCCTGGCAGCCTGCCTTGTTCAAAGTGGCCCTGGGACCCGAGGGGCTGACCCTGTATCCTAGAGCACAAGGAGGACCTGGTGGCGCTGGAAACCTCAGCTCCCTTCCTTCTCTGGCCCCTGCGTGCTGTGACAGCAGTGCTGGCTCGTCTGAGAGGCAGGCATTGTTTCTCTGGTCAGGTCAGCAGCTCGGGCTCTGGGGTGCAGATGCTTGTCTTGGGGTGGAACAGCAGTGCTCCATGCTGGGCCCCACTGGAGCCCCAGGTGTTCCCAAGGACCACACCCGGTATGCCTCGGGGCTTCCCACCTGCAGGGCTGGCCTCACAGACCCAGGACAGGACGCCTCTTGTCATTCCAGTTCACAGCACAGGAGAGCATGCAGGAGGGTTTTCTCAGCCCCAGTGACCTTCTCATGTTCGGCTTGCTTCCTCCTCCGCTGCGTTTTCTTTCATCATTTTATTTTGTTAAAAGCATTATTTTTACTAACACCCCCCCCCCCAGTGCTTTTGGAAAAGCTTCAGTAATTTTATTGAATGACATCTTAAATCAAAATTAATGGAGTGAGAAAAATAGCAACACAACTGTAAAATTTTTACAGGAGAGTAATACACTTTCTCTCTGAGTGCACACTGTCAGAGGCTGTTTTGGAAAAATTAATTATAGGACTTTTTCTGGGGGAGAAACTGAAAGAGCCCAGGCCTCTGGTGGAGCGGGCGTCAGCCCTCTTGGGGGAGCCCCATCCATGGGACACCTGGAGCTTTGCTGACAAGCTGACAGAGTGGGCCTGGACGGGCAGGGAGCTGAAGGTGTGGGAGTGCTTGTGTGTGTGTGTGTGTGTGTGTGTGTGTGTATACATGTGGGACAATAAGTGGCCCAGCTGCTGTGAGAAGCAAAATGGGATTTCTAAGAACCTGAAAACAGAAGTTCCCTAAGCCCCTGCAGTCCCACTGGGTTTAGATCCACGGAGAGGAAGCAGGTGCGCCCAGAGCTCCTGGGCCCCCTGTGTTGGTGGTGGCGTGGCCACAGGGCAGCATGGCAGAGCGTGGTTAGTCACGGCAGAGCACTCCTGAGCCTTAGAAGGAAGGTGAGTCTGACATGCGCTGTGCTGTCTCGAGGGCCTTGGGTGTTCCCCGCAGGCCCTGGTGGAGGCTGTCTTCTGTCTGGTATTGCTTCCAGGAGGGCCACGAGCAGGCATCCCTGTCATTTCTGTGTGCCCTGGGCAGGGCTGTGGATATCCGTCCAGCCTCCTGTTCGCCTCAACGTCTCCATCTGGCAGGCAGCGGCCCTGATGTTCTGCTTCCTCACAGGCCCAGAGGCCAGGACCGCCCCTCCGTGGGCCCTAACGCTGTGAGCCAGCATGAACCTTCTCTCCTCCTAAACTGGCTGTCTCAGGTGCCGGGTGCAGCAACACCCAGCTGACCGACGCATGGGATGGCACAGACAGCGCAGTTAGGGGTTATCAGGCGGCCAGAGAGGGCTGGCCCTCAAGGAAGTCGGTCCAAGAGATGGGACATCAGCTCCTGGCTGCAGGGGAAGCAGAAGAAGCCAGGCCTTGAGGTGGGCATGGGCAGTGCAGCCTGCGGGCCTCCCTTGAGCAGCTTGGGGTCCCGTCCTGATTGGTACCACCCGGCCCTGTGAGCCTGCCTGGGCACTGAATGCATGGCTGGGTGACCGGAAGCCTGCCCACATGCCTGCGCTTCCTGGGGAAGCTTTGTTCTTTCTTTAGAGGTTTTAGATACACGAGCGTTAGTGAGTGATGCCCGCATACCTCCTCGTGGGCGCCTGTCTCCCTGTTGGAGCAGTGACCTCAGCGACCACACTCCTAACCCCAGGCTTGGCCATTGCTTGGCCCCACTGTGCCCCTGCTGTGGCTCTGCTCACAAACTGCAGTGGCCACCCCCGCGGGACTCCCCCTAGGAATTCAAGCGCCTTTCATCTTACTTCCAGGAAGCTCTCCTAGCTCCTCCCTCGGCTCCCATTTCCATTCCTCCATGCTGCGAGACTGAGACCAAGAACTCGGCTCCGCTGTGTCAGCTGTCGGCTCTGGCTGGGAGTTTTCTTTATCTAAACTCCATGGAAACGAGCTTCAAGGGCACCTGTGTCAGGGAATGCAGCCAGGTTCAGGAGGATGACTTTCGAGGGCTCCTGGGGAAAGGCAGTCTTGGACAGTGGGCTTTGTAGGGCCTGGGCCGGAGGGGAGCTGGTGCTCAGGGGTCTCCAAGTGCCACGAAGGAGGATGAGGGAGTCTGCGCTGTGTCGTACCCCCGTACTGGCTCTGCTGGGTTTGTAGAGGAATCATGCTATGAGTCCTACACTGGTGTGAGGACTCTGTTTATAACTGCTTGAAACTTAACTGCAGTCTCTCAGAGTCAACTTGAACACAGGCTTGCTGGGTTCCAGCTGGGCACCACGGGCCTGGCTGGAGCAGAGCTGGGGGCAGGGAGGAGGCAGTGCTTGGGCCAGGCTTACAGCCTTGGTGGTAACAAAAAGGAGAGAGAGAATCTGTTCTCCCACCGTGTCCATGCCGAGCTCTGTCAGTAAATTCTCACCCACTGCTCTAACCCCGGCCGGGACAGCTACGCCCGTTTTCTTCCAACTGTAGCACCTACTGCATTAGGAGCCATGAATCACAGATAATGCAAATTGATGCTGCTCCGATCCGAACAAGGCTAATGTAGGACGTGGTGTGGCTGGCTCCAAGGGACCCTGTAAATCAACGTGTAAGCCTTCCCGTCCAAGTCTGTGTAATAATTCTCCCGGGGATCTAAGCATGTCAACCAGTGACACACAGTTTTATGTGACATTGGACAGCCTTCCAGAAAATTATCTCATTGCATGTTTGGCAAACTTGATCGTGACCACAAGATAGACTGCCAACAAGCAGGGACATGCAGTCTCCACGGACACCCCCGCCGTGAAGGCTCCCCTCCTGGTGGTCTTCCTCACAGTCACAGGAGCATTTCACCTTGCCACTCGGACCCTTCAGAGCTGGTGGCTGTCCTCTGGTGGCCCCTGGAGTGTCACCTGCAGATCTGTATTCCGCAGCCTTTGCTGGGTTGCTCATGGGAAGCTGAGGACCAGCTGTACCTCCGAGGGTCACCCCAGCATCTGCTCCGGGAGCCCACCTGGCCGTGCTTGCAGCCCCCCTTGGTGCCTGGTGGGAACTCCTTGACCCCTTAGGATGGAAACACAAGTGCACTGTGCTCAGAGGGAGGGGGTCCACATGGAGGAGCCGAGGAGCAGACCCCTACCCAGTGCTTTCCCAGGGCCCTCTCTTCCATCCTGGAGCTCAGGGGAGGGCGCTCTAGGCTGCAAGAGCTGCACCTGCGCCCTGGAACCTCCCACTACCCCCGGCCTGTAGACCGTAGCTCTCCTCTGGCCGGTGGATCTTTCCCATTTGCAATTTCAAAGACTTAGGACACAGGAGCTGAGCATGAAGCTTCAGTTCTCTGTCCCCTGAGATTCGGTCCACCAGAGAGGTAGATACTGTGACTTCCTGCATGAGGCCTCTGCTATGCACCGAGATGGGTGGGAGGTGAGAAAATACCTCCATCACGTGGGCCCTGGCCTCGCGGTCCCCAGCGCAGCAGTTTCTCTTTGTAGGCCAAGCAGCACACTGCTGCCCCTGAGGTTTCCTGGGATCCTAGAGCATTCGCTCAGGGGTGGACCGGCTTGGTGCTGGTCGTGCGTGAGCATAGACAGGGCAAGCCTTACCCTGTGCACGCCTGCCTCTGCCCAGTCTGCCCTGGCTGGCTAAGGCTGGAAGGAGCTGGGCAACCCTGGTGGGGCACACAGCGCCCCCTGGCGTCCAACTGCTGCAGGTCCTGCTCTGGTCTTCCCTTCTCAGGGCCTGTTCGGCTTCTCAGAGCTTGCATCACTCAAAGCTTTGCCCTGCAGTACGACGAGTTTAAAAACAACACAGTTCATAGTCTGCTAGATGTTCAGAAAAATAACCTCACACAGATGAGAGAAAGTGCTTTCAGCCATTGAAAATGGAATAACTTACTACTGTAAAGTGCCATTTTTGCCTAAATTTGCTCCTTATTAAATCTTTTTAGTGTGGGAAACTGATCTCAAACTTGTACAGAATTGTGGATGAGTGTGTGGAGCCTGCCATGCCCACCACTCAAATGCAGCACAGCCAGAGCTGTCCTCCCTGACCCTCGCCTGCACACGTCCACCTGCACCAGGCTTCCTGGACGCAAGCCCTGTGCTGCAAATCAGCACATCCACAAACACTTCAGCGTGCGTGCTGCGGGGAGGAGGAGTTTAAAGGGAGTAACTCAAAATCGTTGTCTGTCCCATGTAAGCACGCAATTATTCTTTAATATCAAATATATAGAAATGATTAAGATTTTCCTAATCTTCTCATTTACTTACATTTTCTTTCACTTTATTTCTGAGCCAGGATCACTGTACTTTCCAGGCTGTCTTGGAAGTCCTGAGCTCCGCATCCTCCTGGCTCAGCCTCATGACAAGTGGTGGCTGTGGCCATGGGCCAGCCCCTCGAGTCTTGCCGTAACATGGACCCTGGTTATCTGGGGTTCAGGTGGACTCCAGGCCTGGGGAGCACTCCGCATGTCCTGCATGCTCCCTAGACACCGTAAGGCCCTATTTTCATTCCTGCCCCTTCCCTCCCATTCTATGGTTGTTTACTGAACAATATGGGTTCTGTGTTTTGCAGAATATTACAGATCAGCATTAAACATGGACTCTGGCACCTCACACAAACAAATCTTTCCATCAATCACTTACATTTTTCTATTAAGATAATGCAACAATTTCTTGTATTCATAATGGCTGCTGGTGATTGAGGATCACGTGAGCCAGTGCATGGCTCGGTCTAGCTCTGTTCCACCCCAGGTCTACACTAGGTCATGGACTTGGTGCTTCTATCCAGGATGTACCCATGCACCCCTGGTCCAAGCCCACTTGGGGTTTCCTTCAGTACACTGCAGGGGACCTCCAAGGAGCTGGATGGGTTTGGCAGCTGCTGCCTGCCTCCTTGAAAGGGAGAGTTCCTCCTTCCAGCACTACTACCTTTGTGCTGAGTGGGCTGCAGGTGAGGGTCCATGACCTCAGCTGCCCGCCCTGGCCCTCTGCATGGCCTCTGACTCTGAGCACAGGCCAGGTCACAGGGCAGGAAAGAGGCACTGTGAGCTTTCAGTCTCCCCACAGGTACTGGCATGCAGGAGGTGCCGCACCCAGCTTAGGGACTGGAGGCCATGTGGACGTGGAGGTGAACCCATGGCCCACAGTGTAAGCTCAGCAGACCGCTGTTGCCCAGCAGGCATCTGGGAGATGTGGACAGAAGGCACATGCAGCCTCGACGTGGGAAGGCAGGCCCTGCCCAAGACACACCTAACACTGGGGACTGGACGTGGCAGCCAGCATGGATCACACAAAACAGCACTCGTTTCTACATTCTTCCCTTGCAACCCTGGCCCACGAGCTACTTCCCTGGAGACTGAGACTTTCTCTTTGTGTTGTCACCAGGCCACAAATCCCTCCTCTCTGTCAGAAGGTAGACAAGCGGCTCTGGGTCCTTGTTCCCCCTCCCACAGCTCCCATGCACATGTCACAGCACTGCGCAAAGATGTGGGTGCTGGTCTCATGGAACATGCCAAAGGCAGTGGAATGCTCAGGCCTGTCCACGGAACACACAGGCAGAGGGAAAGCCTTCCCTCCCTCTAGGTAGCCGCGTCTACCATCATTTTAGTCATGATGCATGATTTTCTGAGAAGAGGATATATGATAGATTCTTTACAGGTCTTCTCAGAAATCACATATTAAAAAAAAAAAAATGAGCCAAAATTCTAACAGCACAAATCAGCCACTTCAAAGCGTGAGGTGATTCAACAGAAAGCACACAGCCATGCGCACCCACAATTTCTGTGCTGCCTTCTTTGGTTCCAAGCCATTCTGTCACCTCTGTGCAGACACCAGAGTCTCAAGTGAGAGACACTGGTCTCTGTGTGTGGTTCTGGGTGCCACTCTTGGGCATTCATGTCCGTGATAGCCAGTGTCTGCCTACCCAAGCACCTGGCGATGACCTGCCCCCAGGAACAGCTGAGGGGACACATGGAACCCAGGGCAGCCAATGTGCAGAGTGCAGAGTCAGGTCTTGAGAGCAGAAATAGGATTATGAAAATGGTATGAATTAGGGAGTAGACCCTAGAACTGAAGAATTTTCATGAAAGACTCGAGTACTGACAGTACCATGAGGCTGGCAAGAGAAGAGGAGTTTGGAAACTCTGAAGGGGCTGAAATCGAGAACCCAGACCTGAGAGAAGAGGTGCAGAACAGAAAAGTCAGCCAAGAGACAGGCGCCTGCCTACTCTGCGCCTGTGGGGGTCTGCCGTTTCCAGTCTTCTCGCTTAAGAGGGACTTGCACTGCTCCTCCTGAGCCCTAGATGAGTGCAGTGGGCCATTGGCCCTTCCCGGACCAGCTGAGCCTGGCACCCAGGCTGCTGACAGCACCCCTAGGCTCAGGCCCCCAGTCCAAGGGCCTCACAAGGAACCCTACTTTCTCCTGAGGTTGTCCAGTGAGTTTCCACTCCTGTGACCACAGGAGCCCAGGGAGATGCTGTGAGGAAGAGGTGGCCTTGGAGGAAGAAGCCCCTGGCAGGAGCCCGGGGCCAGCCCGGAGCCAGGGTCACTGGAGAGGTTGCCTTGGGAACCCGGGACTCCTGGAGGAGCTCAGCTGTATCAATTTAGCAATTTCGCCCTGGGCAGCTCACAGGGCAAAGGCCTGGTAGGAAGCGGAGTGCTTCAGGAAAGTGCAGACTCTGCCGGAAATGACCTTGAGCAGCCCCCTTAACCTTTGAGGAGTCAGTGGTGGCCGCGGTCCGTGGACGAGGCTGTGTCTCCCAGGGCTTCCTCTGCTGCACTTTTTGGGACAGTTAGCCATGTGCAAGTCACCCTGGTGTGAGCCCTCCCAGGAGGCAGGCACTCCGCAGGCAAGAATTTCACTGCAAACAAGGCGGGAGACCATAAACCAAAGGTGGGTGGGAAAGCTTTCAGCGGAACTCTGTCCCATCCCTTCCAGCGTCCCAGACAGGTTGCTGACCTCAGGCTGACAGCGTCTGAGGAGGGCCGGCCCCAGCCTGGCCCAGGCAGGTCCTTGTTGGTCATCACAGACAAGCACATCAGTGTGTGTCGCAGGGGGCCCGGGCCCTGGGTGATGCAGAGTAAAGAAGAGAAGGGATGTGAGAGCCCAGGGCCAGTCATGAGGGAAGGACCGGCGGGTTTGGCCCAGGGTCTCACAGGTCAGTGCCTCCTTATTGGTCATCATTTCTCTACTGACTGTGTTCTGGTTTGGCCTGGTGGCTGCAGAGAGTGTCCAAGCCTCAAGCCCACAGCCTGGTGTCCACCCTGGCGGCCCTGCTGGGGAAGGCTTCCCACATGTGGGTCTCTGGAGTGAGGGCGACCCCCAGTCGGAGGCATTGGCTGGTGGCTTCTGGTCACCACCCACAATCAAACATCCCCGCAGCTTGGTGTCCTCATATGTGAAGAAGACAGAGGGGGCTTTGCAAATTTAGGGCCAGTCCACCTCACATGGCCCCTTTTAGGCAGGTTCCCGAAGGACCAACATGACTGTGCTGAGCAAGGAAGGCCGCGGCCAGGTGTTAGGGGGACAGAACACAGGTGCACGGGGAGGCCAAGCGCTGCTCTGCTTTTCATTGCCCAGTGGGCTTCCGTAGGCCCACGCAAAGACTCTTTTTAATTTTATTGATTAGCAAAAGCAGTGTTTAAAGCCCTATTTCCTCAACAAAACCCACAAATCTTGCTTTCTATGAGTAGGTATCAGTGAATATAAGAATTACGCATTGAAAGCATGTACAAATAAAATATAAATAAAAATATAAATGTTAACAAACTAAGCATTAAAACAAAGCAGCGACAGGTTAGGGACGCTGTGTGCACCTGCCCTTTGCCCCACGCCGGTCTTCACAGGGCAGCAAGCCAGCCTGGATCCCACAACCTCAGCTTGAAGAACAGTTTCCATTTGCTTAAACAAACTGTGATCCTAAATGTATTTTTTAATGATAGAAAGAAAAGAAAAAGAAGACGAAAGTCCTAAATGAACTGACACTTCCAGAGTGGGTGTTGAGGAGCCAAAGGTTTAGCTATCATGACTGAACGTCTGAGTCCCAGTGACCTCAGAATGTCCCCTATTCCACACGGCCTAGCTCACTCACTGAAGGCACTTGCCAACAGAGGGATTCAAAATTGTCTTGAAATTTCTTTTGCACTGGATTTTTATAATCAGTAATATATATGATATGTACTTATGTTTCAGATGGTAGAGGACTTCAAAACGTGCATTTTGAGTCTCTACACACTGCATGCATCAGTTTACAATAATGGCTCAGCTCAGGATTAGTCGCTAAAATTAGTAACAATTTAAAATGAAGTTGTCACTGAATTCTGATGTGCCAGTTGTAGTAGTGAATAGAGATGTTTAGTAGTATTTAGTTGTATTTAATGTAACAGCACTTAATTAGACTAGAGGCAATTACGTCAGGTGACTGTCTGTGGTGCATTGCCAGCTGGTGTCAACACGTAACGTCCAGCTGAACTGAACCAGTGAGGTGCTGGGAGTGGCAGGCCCACCTGCGGATCGTAGCCAGCAGCGCAAGAGGGAGAACCAGAGAAGCTTTCGAGAGCCAGTTAGGGAAGCTGTTTGGAGCAGCTGTTGGAGCTGCCCGAAGCTGCTGGTTCTCCTGGGCTGTTCTGCTGGAGGACTTGTCATGCTGGCTTTGCTGAGGACGTGGCTGTTCTTGTTGGAGGAGGAGCTTGGGACCTCACTGTTGCTGAGAATTGCTATGGGTCATTTGGGGGAGCTCTGGTCCTCATCTAGAGCATCGCTTCCTGGTTCCAGAGGGGAAGATGGTGCAAGGCTCAGTTTCCTGGAGGGGCTCATTGCATTGGTTTTCCTGATGGGAACTCAGCTGTCCTCATTGGCAGGGGAGCTCAGGACCTCACTGTTGCTGAGGACAGCTATGGTATTTTCCAGGGGAGCGCCGACTCTCTCCCTGAGAGTCGCTTCCTGGCTGAGGGTCAGACCCTGCACCCCACTGGCACAGACTTTCCAGCTTCCACCGCTGACCACTGTGCCTTGGTAGTGCCTTTCTGTGAAGTGGGCCTGCATGAGGCGCTGTGGGCTCTAGGCCTCCAGCTGGACTCCTGGGAGGCACTGCTATGGACCCTAGGTCTGCGGCAGGACTCCTGGAGGATGGCACTGTGGGATCCAGGCTCTCAGCTGGATTCTTTTGTCTTTAATGTGTGGACAGATTTTCTGTGCTTTTAGTATGTGATTCTTTGGGTTATTTGCAATAAACTTATGAGTCCTGTACTGTATAATTCCTGCTGCAAAACCCAAGCTACAACACTGCCATTACTAACGCACTATCTAATTTGTGTACCAGAGGCTGCAATGCCTGGTGAAACTCTGTCCGTGGACTTGGTCAGGGTCAGGGTTCGGGCTATGCTTACAGGCAGGAGTAGGGGTGGGGCACGGCGGTCTGCCTGCTGGCCCCTTCCCCTGCCGGACACTTGGGGGGCTGCCACTTTGCTGACCTGTGCCCGATGCTCTATGAGAGGAGGGGGTTATTTCATGACCCCTAGCGACACCGAGTCCCCCTCCACCCGGGAACGCTGGCGATCCCACCGAGCCTAGGGTGGAAGCCTGGTGATGCTGCTGCTGGCTTGCCGTTAAGTCTCTGGGAGGCTCTGCTTGGAAAAAGATGCATGGCTCCCTGTTGCTCCTACGAAAATATGCCCATAGCAGCTGCTGCTACAATAACAGTAAAACCACAGCGGCAATTTTGCCTCTCCAGTTAGAGACATAATTCTTCAATTACTTTACTGAATCCTCCATGGCCGCCTTTGCTCCTGTGCTACGACCAACACCAGCTCCCCGGTGCAGCTGAGATGGAGGATTTGGATTTAAATGCTGGAATAGGAGACAGAAGCATAAAGTGAAGCGCTGGGGCGTGTGGGCGCGTCCCGCGCAGGGCCAGCACTGGGGCGGGTGGGCGTGTCCCGTGCAGGGCCGGCACTGGGGTGGCTCGGCGTGCCCCTTGCAGGGTCGGCACTACCTCTGTGGACGCAGCCAGGACTCCCGGCTGGGCCACCTGTTGGCCCGCTCAGTGTGCGGTGGCGCCTTAGTTAGGCTTTGCTTTCACTTACTGGGATCTTGCATGATTCTGATCAACAAAGATCTCACATTTGACTGCTATGTCAGAATGATGAAAAAGCTTTGAAATACAGTGTTTGGTAAAGATGTCTCTAACCTTGGGATTTGAGGCACTTTTCACATACAGGTAGACTCCGGCCCCCTTCCGGAAAGTAGATTCTCCCAAAACATTTCCCAGGCTCGCCCGTGTGGCATGTTCCCGCCTGCGTGCAGAGAGCTACTGCCTCGCCAGCCCTCCAGTGCTGCGGCAGAGGGGAGCTGTCCATGCTTCCTGATAATCTAATTAGATTTCCTATCATTGTTCACTTTAGAACAAGGTATCGATCACCTAATCTAAGCCTGACATCCAGCTAAGCCCTGGAAACACAGCTACATATTAAACAGGCCAAATTCCCAACTTCCTGTAACTTTTCTACAGCAGGAATATCTTAGAAAAGTGAATGGATGAAACGCATGCCTTTCCCACTGGTATGAAGTGGCTTTGCTATCTGTTGCTTTATGAGAGAGAATCTCTTATGTCTCGGTGTTGGACTCTGAGTCACTACTTTGAAGATAACGAGATACATATTTTCTGGTTATTTATTTATTTATTTTCTTTTTGCAGTACCGGGGATTGAACTCAGGACCCTGCACTTGCCAGGCAAGTGCTTATTCTACTGAGCTATCTCCCCAGCCCTTCTCTGGTTATTTTGTTATGCGATTTTATTTTATTTCACATAAAATAAAAAGAGGAAGAAAGGCGAAGAACTATCCTGAAGTAGGTGTAGATCAGTTCAGTAATACAAATTATTTTTCAAGCACTGTTGTGTGTTTTACACATACCAAATAGTTTTAAAACTCAGGACGACCTCCCAATAGCATCATGTCCTTCTTCATAAAGCATAGGTTCTCAGAATGGGTTCCACCAAAGGCAACGTCACTTCCTGTGTGCTGGACACATCTGATTCTAGACCAATACTTGGCCGAATCCTCTCAGTCCTCCGGGAAAGGGCTAGCAGAGCAAATGACATGCTGGTCAATGATGGGACACTACACAGCAGCCAAATTCATAAATGGAAGTCCTGAATACTCTGAGGGTTGGAGGCCACCTTCGCTTTCAATACACTTGTTTCCAGCCTGGCCATGGGTCCCCTCCTCCACCACAGGCCAGGCGGTGGCCAGATCTCCAGGGCAAGTCTTGGTCATGTGCCGAGGCCTTGCAGCCCGCCTGTTCTCTGCTCACAGACAGTGGCCTGCAGCTCTGCCTCTGCGAAGCAGCTGCTAGGGCATCCAGAGCCGCGGACGCACTCTGTGTGGAGGCTGGGGTCCCTGCAGGCAGTGGGGAGAAGCTTGATAGTGAAATTCCTCCAGGGGCAGGAGGAGTCCCCCGCACGCTCAGGGACCAGGGCGCACCTCTGTCCCCAAGGTCTGGCGGAGCCAGGGCTTGGCTATGTTTCAGCAGATGGAGCAAATGTAAACTGCTTTGCACAGTTTTGACAGCCATGGTTAATTCCTATGAAACAATTATGAAACTGCAATAATTACATATTATATTCTCATTGTAAACTAGATAGCAACAAGGTCTAGTACATTAATAAGCCTGCAATTCCACCCTTATCATAATGGCCCCCTGAAGAAAGAACCACTGCTTTTCTGCTCTCCAGAGAGAAGTTGATTAGTTTCTCTTGCTAATGTGCCCAGGCATGCCTCTCAGGAGGACGACAGGTGTCTACTTTCTGAATCGTATCCTTCAATCAAGGACTGAGACAAGTTCTGGAATCCTTTTAATCACAGACAGAATTCATTTTAGAATCCGAGTTGAAATAGCAGAGTCCTCGGCGTCACACCTTCCCGTGCACGACCCTGTGCTCCCGCTGTGGATGCTGCGCACTCCGGCGCTGGCCTCTTCCCACCGCTCTCCTCTGCCAGCTCGCAAACGCCCTCGCTGTCCCTCAGCTCTTCCCAAGCGACGTTGCATGCGTGGCCACTCCTGTCCCCTGTCCAGGAAAATCGATTGCGCTTTCTCCCCTTCAGATCTCTGACTTCCAAATTTAGACAGTGATATTTAATTAAAGATCTCCTGCCCATGTTCGCTTGAGCTCCTGTGTTTGCTTGAGATCAAGGGAAATCAGGGGAGAAAAACAAAAGCAGCTGAGATGTTAATCTTTCAAAGCTTCTCCCTATCATCCACTTAATGCTGTCAGCCTCAGATCCCTTCTACAGCGGGAGAATTTCCCTGAGCTCTAGGCTGCTTTTTAACTGTAAAGGTAGATGTCTGGCAAGGGAAATTGCTATGTGAAACAAGTAAATTACCTGCAGGAGATTACACAGAAAATAGCGACAAACTAATGAGGTGGAAGTGAAGCATGTGTCCCTTTCGGGCATTTATAGGTTTCAAGTCTTAGAGTGAATGATTACGATAGTCCCTTTTCATCAACATTTAAAAAAAAATAATTCATGTGTTTGGTGCAAGGTCTCACTATGGAGCTCAGACTCATAGTGATCCTCTTGTTCTCAATTTCCTCAGCACTGGGATTACATGGGTGCGCCATTACATCTGGTCTTGGTGGCCAGCTCCGCACACCCAGAGGGTGATTTGACACAGCATGCAGGATGGGGGATTGAACTCTGGTCCCTGCGCTTGCATAATCAGGTGCTTAGTCTGCTGAGCTATCTTGACAGCCCTTTTCATTGCCATTATTTGGACTCTAACATGCACTTTTCTTTATTGAATACATTTAATGTTTATGTGTAAGAAAATATAGGCTTTTTGTTTCCCAAATTCAATGAGCAGAAATAAATCAAGTCATGAGTTTTATGCTACTTAAATAAGGGCCTTTTGCAAGGAAAAATTCATGCTACCTGGGCAGTTAGAACAGTCTTGGGGATGGTAGTGCTCCTCACATCCTTCAGGCCATCTTCCCATGCAGGTGCAGGCTGGGCTGGGGCAGGAAAAGCCCCGCTGTGTGCCTTCTCATGAAATATGCATGCTGGCACCACAGACTGTGTTTCTCCAAGCTCATGTGGAGCTAATATTTACAGTGAATTCACTGTCAAGTTTTCATTATGGTGACCACAAATCCAAGGGTCAGTCTTTCCACTAGAGGCCGGTGGAGCTTGTCCTTTTGAGGACAGCACTCCTCAGGGTGACATGTCCATGCACACAGGCCTCTGGGGGAGCTCCTAGCATCCAGGTCTTCCTGCCAAGTTAAAACAATCGCTGTCACTTCAGCGGCGGCACAGGGAGGTCACCAGGCCTGGGTCACAGAGGAGCTCGGAGCTGCACTTGGTCCGGGTGGAGGTGAGAGGTGGCTTTTCTCTTCCAGGCCAGGTCAGAGTGAACACCAAGAAGCTCATGCCTGGGACTGATCACCCTGCGACGGCACCTTTGTTCATTTCTTCCTTTAACCTTTCCCCTGCCATAGGCTGCATTTGAGGATGGCAGGATCTTAGGGACAAAGCAGCATTTAACTCAGGGAGACCTGAAGCAGCAGTTTCAAACCATTTGTATGTAGGCCGTTGGACACACTCTGGGCCCCCGAGGAGTCTGAGCCCCACGCCATGGCCTCCTCAGGGTCTTCTGCCTGAGCTGCACTCCCCTCCAGAAACACTGGCTGCCCCACCACTGGGCAGCCCTCTGCCAGCTGACCGCCCTCAGCCCTTCCTTGAATCTGCTTGCGGAGCGCATGGAGCCCACAGCCATGATGCCCATGTCTAGATGCCCACACTGTCAGAGGCTCCCAGGCAGTGCGATATCCAATTACACACGTCTTAGTAGCATTATTTTTAATAACATTAAAAATAATTAGTGAAATAATTTAAATTTTGAAAAATCAAAAGTTATATTCTCTCAGAATGCAGAATTTTCTTGTCTTTTTTAAATTATTTATGTATTTGGTACAGGGTCTCACCATGTAGCTCAGATTCAAAGCCATCCTCCTGTTTTCTGCTTCCTCAGTGCTAGGATTACAGGCCTGCACAACAAGTCTGGACTGGGTCACCGGCTCAGTGCACCTGGGGGCGGGGCTGGTGCGGCATGTGGTGCCATGATCAAACCCCAGTCTCTGTGCTTGCCTAAGCAGGTGCTTAGCCCACTGAGCTATCTCATCAGAACCTCTTATACTTTTTTTTTTTTTTTTTGTATTTTAGGGAAGGGTCTACAAGGTGCTCAGGATTACATGTGTGCCATCACACCCAGACTCAACTGCCACCTCAGTGCACCCTGGGGGTGGGGCCAGCATGGCAGGCTGGGGATCCAACCCCCACTGAGCTATTAGGCTGGCCCCTTGTTTCTTTAATTTTTCATGACCTTTGGTCACCTGCTTCAGAAAGTTGTGGAGCCGGAGTTGGGAGTAGGCTGCAGGTGGCTGTGCCCAGGCAGGGCGGGGGCGGGGAAGAGGAGCAAGTGTGTGGTGGGTCCCAGAGGGTCCGCAGGCACTGTTGCAGGGTCTCACCATGCCTGAGACGCCCTGGGGTACACATGCAGTGTTGTCTTCTGCGTGGCAAAGGAAATCACATTGCTGCCACAGAAGTGATCTTCCATTTGGAGATATCAAAGTAGGAAAGCAACGATGAACTAAATTCAGAAGAGTGAGTGAAATGTCAAGGCCGAGTAGTGGAACGGGAGACAAAGGCCTCAGGTGTAGCGCATAGAAATGCTCTCGCTGGTATACCCGAAATGTGATTTATGGTACACATATTTAAGCTTGTTTTACAAGCATGACTTTAAATTTTCTATGGATAAAGTTTGTGTTGATCATCTCTAAAACTTAACTAAATTTCTACAGGTAGAAAGGAGACTGTTCATCCCTTAACATAAGCAGAAAGGGGAGGCCTTCTGCACATCCGAGGCAAGGCTTTGTCCCCAGTAACCCTTGGTGCCTGTCTCCTGGGTGGTGAGGGCCGGACAGCTGCAGGCCTCAGCTGCCCCTTCTGCATGCTCTTGTGGCCGAGAGAGTGAGAGGCGCACGCGGCCCTGCAGGCTCCAGGCCTGGAGCTAATCAGGTTAACATCAGCTAATGAAATCTCATCTATGGAGCCATCACCTGAGTTAGCAGGTTGCCTCTGCAAGGAATGATTCGAAATTGGATTTCCCAGGCAAAGAAAATTGCAACTCGCAGAGGAAGGGCAGTGACGCAAGAAGGCACTGCCGTCATGGCGCCCGCGCCCGGCTGAGACAAGCGGGCGGGTTCAGTCTCTCTAGCTGATCGGTAACAAGTGACACAGCTGGTGTGGTCTTGGGAGCAACCCAGGAAAAGCATGAGGCTGAGAACGCTACGGCCATCCTGGTGCACCAGGGACACGGTTTCTAAAACTGGAGAAAGCCAGCGCCTCCATCCCGTCCTGGGTTCCTATGTCCTAACGTTGAACATTTCTGGGCTCTCCTGGGTTCCCCTGAGCGCATCGGAGTTGATATCCAGCCGGCGGCTTCTTCTCAGGCTGAGAAGTGCAGCGAAGCTATTGATTGCACAGAATTCACATTTTATGTGATTGTAGTTTTCTGTAGGACCTGCTCTGTCAAAAAATTATTTCATTTACTTCAATAAAATGCTTGCTTCTAGGATGCATGAGATTTTGTCAATTACAAAAAAATATAAGCTGGGTCCTAACAAGTAGTTAACCTTGGAATCAAAGGATGCATGCCAGGGTGGGGAGAGCCCCAAACCCACCTCCTGGAAGCCACATAGTCTAGGAGAAGCACAAGAGTTGACTGATGCGCCAGGAAAGGTCACCACCCACCTGCCATGAGATGTGCCCAGTGACACACATGACCAGAGGCTGCCTGGGAGTCCTGCCCCCCATACGTGTCCTGGGGAACCACTCCCCATCCTTCCACACTCCCCTGACTCTGAGCAATACACAGCAGGACCAGGTGGGGAACCATGGGATCATGGATTATAGCACTTCTTTCAGGGGTTCACTGGGACTGTGTCTGGGCTGGGACCTTCTGCTGGAGGAGTGGGGCATGATGGATCTCTGGACGTGGTGCTCATTCAGTGGACCTCATTCAAAGCTGCAGCACATGATGGCCCAGGCCAGTCCCAGCACAGACACATCCCAGGCACTGTCCTCACCATGATTGGGTGGCTGGGACTGGGAGATTCTCTCCCTGCCATGAGCCAGGGCTCAGCCTGTGTCTCCAGGGAGAGAACACACGGCCGGCCCGTGAGCAGGCGCGCTGCATCTGCACGTGGAGGGCGTGGGCTGGTGTCTGGATGCCTGTGGAGACTCCAGTCCTGTGGAGCTCAGCAGAAGAGGGAGTCCACAGACAGACAGTGAGGCCAGGGTGGCTACCTGACCAGGGTGGGATGCCACCCCGGAGGAGCCCTGCTTGCCTTATAGGAAGGCAAGCTTGCCCCAGCCACTTGTCGAGATTTTGGGGGTCACACTCATCCACTGGCTCCCTTTGGCTCTCAGCTTCTCCTACACGCACACCTAGGTGTCCTTAGAACCCTGCATCTCCTTTGGGGCCCTGGGCTCCTCCACCTTGAGGTTCCTGGAGCCCCAGGAGCTGGGCTGCCCTGAGCCAGGCAGGCTGAGGAGCTGGGCCGCCCTGAGCCAGGCAGGCGGCCACTTCACCTGATGGCTCAGTGCGTGCTGCGGCACCTCCCTGCTCAATGGGAACTATGTGACTCTGAGGCTGAAGAGAACAAGCCATGCTATATGTAATTTCCAAGTCCCTGTGCTCCCATAGTGCCTTGGCTGGGGCTGCTGGTGAGCCTAGTGCAGATGCTCACCAACCTCAAGTGCAAACGCAGGGGCTGGAGGAGGCGCCAGGCTCTAACCTTTGTCCTGTGGCCTTGCTTGCCAGCCTCCTCATACATGTAGTCCAAGCACACACTGCCTAAAGAGGCGCACTCAGGCATCTAGCTGACAGTGCCTGGCCACAGCTTGGCACAGAGGGTTTGAGGAGCGGGTGTGGCCACTGGGGGCAAACTGCAAGCCAGGATGGTTTCTCCCCTAAAGTGGCATGAGTACAAACTCCCAAATGATGATTCATCCAGGGAAACGTACTGTGCGTAGTCTCTTTGTTCTCCATCAAGCATAAGAACGCAATATCTACCTGCTGCCAGATGCTAATCTATTTTAAATAGCTGCAATGTACTGAACGGTATCACTGGTTCCCAACTGGCCAATGCCAGCCACAATGTAGCAGTTTAGACAAAGGAAGGCATCGCTTGAGCAGTCCTCATAGCATGTGAGTCTTTGGTTGTGTACTCATACTTTACACACACAGCTTTTAGCCAAATCAACACTTGTTTTTATGCCTGGACTTAAATCAGAAGTCGGGGGCAGACTCAGAGCTACGTGTGTCGCGTTTGCCTGCCTCTAGGTCTGCTCTCTGTACATCGCTCTAGCATCTTGCACAAGATCACACGCTGTTTATGAAGTCTTTCTTCTTGTTCCCAAGTTAGTGAGAAATTCTCTTGTAATCTGGTGAAAATAATTATGAATAAGCCGTAAGCTGTTCTCAGTTGATACCAAAAATGTTCAGGATAGAATTTTATCTGGATGGTCTCTTAATACACAGAGGAGACACAGAGAAAAAGAAAGTCCTCGTGCCTATCTGATCCTCATTAGAAAGGCAGGCGGGAGGGTCTGTGAAACACACGTGCTCTAGGCATGGCACCATGCAAGAAGGCAGATACAGAATGGCAGCACGGATGAGAAGGTGACAGTCAAGGTGTGGGCAGCTCTCTCGCCTTCTGGCACTTGGCTCTGCGCCACGCTGCCTGCTGCGCTCAGTGACGCCATGCATCCGCGTGCTCTTCAACCCGGGGACCTCGCCCATGAACATCTCTCTTGAGCCCTGAGTTTATTCATTCCTTTGTTGATGGGAATTTGGGTTTTTTCCAAGATTTCACTATGACAAATTGCACTGCTATAAATATGGCTGTACATATATCACGATGGCATGATGTTTAGGGATGACACCCAGAAGGGCTCTGAATGGCACCTCCAGTTCTAGCTTCTCAAGGAAGCTCCACACTGATTTCCATAGTGGTTGCACCAGCCTGCACCCCTACCAACAGTGGAGAAGGGTTTCTTTTCCCCATAGCCCCTCTAGCATTTGTTATCAGTTGACTTCTTGATGATAGCCATTCTTTCTGGGGTAAGATGGAATCTCAGTGTTGTTCTAATTTGCATTTCTCATATAGTCAACATTTGTGAACATTTTTCATATATGTATTCGCCTTTTGTATTTCTTCATCTGAGAAGTACGTATTCATCTCAGGTGTCCATTTTTGGACTGAATTTTGGGACCTTATTTTTTCAATTATTTATATGTTCTAAAGAGAAATTCTTTGTCTGAGGGACACTTGGCTAGGATTTTTCTCAGTTCATGGGTTTGCTTTTTACTCTATTGGTGATTTCTTTTGACATGCAAAAATTTTTCAATAAGATAAGATCCCAGTTGTCGATTCTTAAAAGTATTTCCCTGTGCAGTTCAGCTTTTATTCATGAACTCTGCCTATGTCTTCAAGATTTTTACCTACTTTGTCTTCTAGTAGATTTAATGTTTCTATTTTAATATTTAAATCACTGATCCATTTGGACTTTTTTTTTAGTGTTTTGTTTCTGTGTTTTTTAGGGAAGGGTCTACAGGGTGTTCAGGGTTTCACTACTAGATCAAACTCATAGTGATCTGCCTGTTTACAGCCTCCCAGGAGCTGGGATTACAGGTGTGTGCCATCATGCCCAATCTCAATTGTCATCTCAGCACACCCTGGGGGCAGGGTATGCTGATAGGCATGAGTCTAGGTTTAGTCTTTGGCATGTGGAAAGCCAGTTTTTCCAGCACCATTTATTAAAGAGGCTTTCTACCAGTGAAGATGTTTGGCCCCTTTGTCAGAGATAAGGTGGCCGAGTGTGTTTGCAGTTGCATGTACATCTTTTAATCTGCTCTACTGATCCCCAGATCTGGTTTTTTCTTTCTCCTCACCAATACTGTGGAGATTTTATCACATAAGCTTTGTAGGTTAATTTCAAGTCAGAGACTGTGTTGCCTCCTGCCTTGTCTTTATGGCTCAGGATTGCTTTTGCTATTTTTGGTCTCTTCTGGTTTCAGATAAATTTTAGAAATGCTTTCTCTAATTCTGTGATGCATGCCAGTGGTACTTTGATGGGGACTGGATTAAATCTGCACAATACTTTTGTGAGTAGGAGCATTTTCACTATGTTGTTTCTTTCTGTCATTGAGCAAGAAATGTCTTTCTATTTTGTGATATGCTCTTTGATTTCCTTTTTCATAATACTGTAGATTTCAATATACAAGCATTTTACTTCTTTCATTAGATGGATTCCTGAGTATTTCAAGTTTTTGATGCGACCATGAAGGGTATGATTTCTCTAATTTCTCTCTCAGTTTCTTGTTTGTGTAATCATAATGCTATTTATTTTTATGTGTTGACTTTGTATCCAGCTACATAACTGAATTTGACTATTAAATCTACAACTTTTGGTGGAGCTTTGGTATCTTCTCTGCAGAGTATCATGTCGTCCACAATTAACGATCATTTAAATGTTTTCTTTCCTAGCTGGGTGTGGTGGCACAGGACTGTAATCCAAGCACTTGGGAGGCTGAGGCAGGAGGATCAGTGTGAGTTTTCTGGGCTATAAAAGTAAGATTAAGGCCAGCCTGAACTGCATAGCGAGGCCCTGTCTCAAAAAGACTAAATAAATAAATAAATAAATAAATAAATAAATTTTTCCTTTCCTATCCTTATTCTTTTTATTTCTTTCTGTGGGGTAATTGTGCTGGCTAATGTTTCTAGAACTCTATTGAACAGGTCTGGTGACAGACATCCTTGTCGTGTTCCTGATTTTAAAAATGTTATACTCAAGTAACTTGCCACAGCAAGGAAAAGTTGGCAAGACATTACTTGGATCTCTTATTCTGAGAGAAATTATATTTCGGGGGAGGGGGCCTATTGTGTTTGATGTGAACAACTTGCTTTTTGTTATACAGGTTCAGCAGATTTATGGATTAGGTGCATTGCAGAAGGCTACATTTTGCAATTCTATTTCATTGAGAAATGGATGGGCCCTTGGTTTCCTGAGCTGAGAAGTGCAGGCCTGTCCACATCTCCCTAGCTAGCAGGGGTATCCCCCGAGTAGGAGGCTGCTCCCTATTCTGAGGACTTGGGTTCGGGAACCGTGCGGGAGCCAGGACTGCTTTTCCTCGGGACGCCTCCTTCGGGTCCTCCAAAAGGCCCTTCGTAGTCTGTGGTGCTCCTGACTCCTGCTGTAAGGGCCGAGGTGGAAGCCTGCAGTGGCCTGACTCCACATGCTCACCTCAGGTCCACCCCGGCCACTGGCTAAGGAACATTGGCCTCGGAGAGTGCAATTGCACCCCTTGGACCTCACCAGACTGCATCTGGGGACTCGAGGCTCTCAAGTGCCCGGTGGCATTCTTCATACCAGGGAAAACTGCATCTGAATGACGGTCTTCATTTAACATTGGCCATATGGAGCTGAAAGCCAGCAGGCAGCTGATGGTTTGCGTCCATGCAAGCTCTCAGGCTGCCTTCAGATTTTCCTTTGATTTATGAGGTGGATGTTCCCTATTTTAATTGGAACTTTATTACACACACATGCTTTCCAAATGATTTATCCATGGCAGAAATCAATGGGAGTTTCATCTTTTGAAAACTATTTTTTAAATAGCCAGATGAACGTTCGTACTGCTGGAACTTGGTGCTTGCTGGCCTGCTGGGCAGCAAGGAGGGCTTCATGGGTCAAGATTAATGCACGTCTTACAAATTCATCTTCCAGACGTGAAAAATGCCCAGGTGATGGATGATGCTAGCACAGCACTTACTCGTTATAATTAATGGTACCGCAACATATAAGGAAGGACTTGATTTGTAGCAGACGTGAGAAAGGTCTGCGTCCCGCACAGAGATCTGCCGTTCCAGGAGGGCCCGGTCTACAGAGCGCTACTGGAAGTGAAACCAGCGAGTTTTATGCCTTCGCTTTTCTGTTTGCAGCGCTATTTTAAAAGTGAGCTCACCTCAGGAGTGGCGGTTGCAGGGGCTGGGTCCGCTCCTACTTTCAGCAGGATTCCATGACAAGGCAGAAGAGAGGAGAGCCCAAAGCAGAGACCACATCTCAGACAAAAAAGAAGCGGGTGGGAAAGTCCCCGCACGGGGTGTGCATGAGGACCGCTGTGAGGAGAAGCAGAGCTTCTCCACAGTCCCTTTATGTATTAAAAACAACTAAAAACAGAAGAAAGATTCGCACATCTCCCAACTGTCTGCGAGGGTCCGACAGTGACACCCGGTAGCCGCCTTCGCGCCAGTTCCTGGCTGTGGATCACGCAGTCTCCCTGGTTTTCCACGGTGTGCCCTCCTGCGCTTTCCTCTTCACCTCATGCTGATAAGGCCCGGGAGGGATCTCACCCTTTCTCTACATGTTTTTTTTTTTTTTTTCGGGGTTGGGGGGAACTGGGGTTCAAACTCACGACCTTGCACTTGCCAGGCAGGCACTTGTGCCACAGAACTATCTCCCCAGCCCCTGCTCTACATATTTTTAAGCACAGCGCAGACTGGGCTTCCTGGCACTCCATGTAGGTGGAAAGAAATTAAAGTTCTCCTACTGTTTCCTTGCACACTAAATCCTAGCAACAGTTCTAGCAAACCAGGAGCCTGCACCGCACACCGTCTGGGTGCTACACTTACGATTATTCACGAGCTGCCTGCATAATTTCATGAACAGCTGCTCGTGCCGTATACAGGACGTATTTTCAAATGTGTCTGCCTCTCGTTCTGAATGGTGAGCACGACCCTAGCAGGTCAGCTTCAGAAAGTGGCAGCATCCCCCCCTCGGCAAGAGCCTCCTACCTTGGAACTGGGCGTTGAAGCCCTTGCGCCTGTGGTTGCTGTCGGACGTGAAGTGCAGCCGCAGCCAGTTCTTGCTGCTGATGACGGGAGAGGGCAGGTTCATGCCCGTCAGCCTGTGGAGAGAGAGGAGAAGACTCCTCATTAACTGGCAAAGCACGCGTCGTGCTCAAACCTGGGCTAAAATTACCCCGCCGACAGTCTCCGTTTGGAGAAGCTTAAAACAGAAGCCATGGATTAGCTGCCTTTTCATCTTATGCAATTTGGAAAATTTTATCTTTGCTCAAATGTAAGTTCTATCTTTGTGCTTGAAGAAATAAAGGCTTTCAAAAACAACTGGCATTTGTGTTCTGATCAAACGATGATGGACAGGAGCAGGCGTTCTCCTGGCCTCTCCTTTCCTCTCCTCCAGCCCTCAGTCACAATGAATCACCTCAGAAAAGACGTGGACAAGTGGAAACCGCTGGCTTTCTCTAGCTGGACCTCTGACAGTTCTATTAACGTGAAGTAGACTTGAGAGAGCTGCTTCCCACGCCCGTGGCATGATGCCCTGCATCTACCGCCTGCAGAGCCCTCAATCACAGCATCCCAGCCGAGGCAGAGAGGAGCTGCGTGTGTGAGATGGACGATGCCAACTGTCGGCAAGACTTGAAGTGGAATAAAATTACATTTTAGTAGTGTGCACTAATTTTTTTTTAAAGTACAGTCTTCTATTAAGCTGTTCAGAATATCCACTCCACTGTAGAAAGTCCAGGTCAAGTCTCGCAGTCAGCAGAGCAGCTCCTTCCCACTATGCCCAACATGCAGCCATAGCTGCAAAGGAGAAGTCTTCTCCAGTGACAACGCACCTGTGCCCTGGAGGAACAAGGCATCCCTCAGCTAGAGCATCACTGGCCCGGACCCCAGGGGACTTCACTTTGCACTGGGAAACCCCAAACCTGAGTCCTGTTTGTGAAACTCAGTTTCCAATCCATGAATATACCTAAGAATACTGCTGTCCCTTGCTGTCCACAGTGGACTGGGTCTAGGAACCTCTGTGGTCACCAAAACACACAAACACCTATGTCACTTGTATAAGTGATTGTATGTACAAGTTAAGGAATTATGCCCTCCTATGTATTTTACACAATCTCAATGTTACTTACGATACCTAATATGGTGGAAATGCTATGTAAATAGTTGGTACACACTTTTATTTAGGGAGTGATAAGAGAAAAATGTATATGTGTTGAGTAAGACGCAATTGCTTTGCAGCATTCTATTTATGGTTCGATGGCTCTGTAGTGGTGTAGTCTGAGGATTTGGGGGCCTGGCTCCTCTGTGTTAGGCAGTGGAGAGGTTAGGCAGGTGCAGGTGTGTTCCCAGCCCATGTTCCATGAGCTGGATCACCTGTGAGGCTTTGAGGTGGTGCTGTTCATCTCCTGTCCCAATCTGTGCTCAGCGGCATGCTTGTTAGAGCAGGGCTGGGTGAAAGTCGCGCCAGTCTGCTTTAGCACAAGCCCGGTCCACTGCTGGTTCCCGGAGGGCTAACCTAGAAGCACAGCGGCTCCCTGTGCCTGGTGAGGCTCCCACGGCTATGCACGGGGTTCACAGGGATTGGCGGGTTCGGTGGAGCCTTGTCCCGCTTGTCCTATACCTGGGGAGAAGTAGCCTCACGCACCATGGAGGCCCAGCGTTCTGACACCAGGGTGCCCAGACCCAAGGGTGAGGCCTTAACAATGTGCAGGATCTGCTTGAAGTTAAAAGCCAGAGCTTGCCGGTAGCAGAGCGCAGCGTGCTCATGCCACTGTTTGAAATCACGTTCAGCGGGAGAGGCTTGCTGCTCACATTTGTCTGTTGGCATGGATTGGCGTGGCATGGACGGTGGCAGTGGGGCACATCTGACCCCAGACTCACCGGTCACCTCTTTGTGTTTCCAAGTGAGATTTTGTGCAAATTCTATAGGTCACCCAGCTCTTGGGCTAACAGAAAGAGTACGCAAAGGAAAAGTAAATGTTCCCTTCAAAGACCCAGCATCACGTACATTCTGAACTAAAGATTTTATGACTAAAATCTTTATTGGTTGTTGCTTTTAAAAGTGCACTTTCTGAATTATTTTACTAGGTAGGATCATGTTTGGTTTGCACGTCAACACTCATTGCTCATCAACAAATTCTCTATTCATACAGTGTGAATTTCAGAACGCCTACCCCCAAACATGTCTGCTTTGGGTGAGTCAATGGGCGTATCCTATAAAGGGCTGGGTAGCAACATCTGAACCTCTGGGTACTGGGGATGTGTCTTCCTGCCACATTCTTAATCCCACATAAAAGGAGGGTTTGTGAGTCCAATTGTCTGCTGTAACTGGTCAGCGTCTGCTGCTGTTCAAAAGTGTCCTTGGCATGGCTTGGGCTGTGTTCTCGTGACACCTGCAGGTGCTGAAGTCTCCTGTGTGACAGAATCTCATTCTTCATCTTGCATCAGCCTTAACCATGGGCAACAGTTTGCCTACCACAGCCTTGGGCCTGGGAGGCGCTTGGTGCGTGTGCCCAAGAAGAGCGAAGTGTGTGGTGGACGTGAGCTTGGCTCCCTGACCCTCCACAGAAGGGGTCACCACTGCCGTAGCGCATGCACACTCCACACTCCCTTAGGGAGCTTTACGTCTAGCAGGGTCAAGGGCTCATGCTGAGGAGCTCAATGTGTCTCACTTTTTTACAAGCACCGCACAGTGTGTAGGAGCACTGAACACAGCAGCACACCCGTGGACATGCACAGCCCCCATGTTTTTGATGTGCCAGAAGCAAAGACAGAAACATGGGGCAGGGGGGCTTGCACGATTCCCTTGCTGTGGGGGTCAGCCGGGGAGGGCTTTGTTTCAGGTCTGGAGCCCTCTTTCCGTGGTTGAAGCTGCTCCCTGCCATGCGTCTCCCTGCATAGCGGTCAGTGCGCCTGCAGGGCATTAAGTGCCCGCGTGGGTTCTGCTCCGGGGAGGAGGAGGGCTGTGCTGCACAGGGCCTGTGCCTGGGTGTGGGATCTTCCTTCCTCCCTCACAGCTGGGGATGAGTTCAGGGTGTGGTCCAGCGCCCAGTTCAGGCTATCCACCCAGGCGCCCCTCCCTGCAGGTGGATTGGGGAAGCCAGTCACTACACACATTGCTAGGTGGTGCTGAGAATAAAGGCCTGGAGACCCTGCTGCTGCCCAGACAGCGCTGGACTACGATTAATTTTTGTTCATTTGTTTCTTTGCTTGTTTGACACGGTCTCTTGCTATGTGGCTCCAGCTGGCTTTGAATTCATTATGTAGCCCAGATTGGCCCTGAACTCACAGTGATTCTCCTGCCCCAGCCCCCTGAGCCCTGGGTTCACAGGCCTGAATCGCCATGCCCAACTTTCAGCCAGACTGCTAACCCAGTGGATCTGTCCAATAGCAAGGTTTTGTTCTGATTTAAACTATCAAGTTATTGATAGTTTGTTATGGTGACAATAGAAAGGAAAAACTTCATCTCTGTGCGTGTATAAAATATGTACAGATTTATGTCAAACAGACCTCAATAAGATGGCTTAAAGTCAAATTAACAAAAACTGCAGGTACTGTCTGTTCCTAAGTTTATCTTCTCTTTCATTCCGGGACAATCTTGAAGGAAAGGCAACGCTGGAAGACTTCATGGCTCTGCGGCTGCAGCCTCTCACAGCCCGACGTGCTTCAAGTCCTCTCCAGAGCCATCCGAGGGCCGTCATGACCGCTGGCTACGGGCCATTTCCAAGGAGTCCCCGATGGTTTGTAGCCAGACTTTTTCTGTCTCTTTCTCTTTGTCTCTCTCTGTCTGTTTCTGTCTGTGTCTCTCTCTGTCGTCTCTGTCTCTGTCTGTCTGTCTGTCTGTCTGTCTCTCTGTATTGAAACAAAGGTTTTGTGCATCTGCAGCTCTGCCAGGTTTAATTTCCTAACAAGTCCATGGTATCAGAATGAAAGAGGTGGAGGCAGCTAAGCAGGGAATATCAGGTCAAATGAGGACAGTTTCTGAGAAGCCAGGGTGTGAGGCGGGGTCGCAGTGCAGTGCATCCTGATGACACCCGACGACATTCCCTCCTCACCACGTGAGCAGGGTGCTCCCCTGGGAACACCCCCCCCCCCCACTGGGAACACCCACCCCCCGGGGGGGGCGTGGGCAGAGTCAGGGAATTAGAGCTCCAGTCTGCAAGAGCAGGTGGACACGGCCAAAGAACCTGCTCCGCACCAGGGCTGGGCTGGTGAGCTGTGAGTCCAGATCTCGGAAGTGGGTCAGGAAGCCAGCAGAGCCACCTGGAGGTGCCAGGCAGTCCCTCTGGCGTGGCCTGCAGAGCTGGGTCGTCTCATTTCTCTCTCTACCAGTGCCGAGTTAAGCTGTTTAAACCACTGGCAAATTTATTTCCCTTCAGAAGATTGAACACGCTTTTGCTTCTGCTAAGAGTAAAAATAATTGCAGGGCTCATGAGACCCTCGCTTGCAGTGGTGGCCGGGAGCCAAAATAGACCTGCGGAGCTGCTCCACTTTCTCCAAATAGTCTCACCAGCAGTTCTAGGGTTCTATTTATAGCCCCCTCCCCCTCCCCATCTTCATCCAGCTTCCCTTGCCTTTGTGTGCTGCGGGGTCGAGCTCCCCTAGCACTTCAGAGCACCCTGAGTGTGTGACTCATGGGTTTTACTTCAATACCCCAAACACCGTGAGCACCATTTGTTGAGATCATTTCCTAAAGTGCATTTGGAAACGCTACATGATTCTGAACTCAGTCTGTCTGAATACCTCTCTGACGGGAAGCTAGATTTCTTATGTTCTTAGGAAATCATCGCAGAAATCGCAAGGAGTTGCTCTGTAGTTAAACATTTTCTAGGATGATTAAGAAGCCAGACAGCATTAGCGCTGTTAGGACAGATTTTAAATTATCCCTTCTCCCCAGGGAGGCCAAGGAACTCAGCAAAGCCACTGCTCCAAAGAGCCCAACAGCCTGTGAGTTGGGGGAGAAGTCACGCAGGGTGCAGATAGTCTTTCCTTCCTTCCTGGGGTCACGCCACAAAGCCAGCCTCGAGGTGACATTCCACCTGTCTCCTCTTCCTCAGAGCTAAGTCCAGAGTTTCCTTAGAGCGAACCCAGAGCTCTAGAGACATCAGGTTCCAACGCGGGCACTGCTCTCATCCTTAGCTAGTGAGCTCAGAGTGTTTGCACTTTGCGAGCCCTACTGTGGACCCTGAGGAAGGTGACACTTAGAGGGCAAATCCTATTTCACAAGAACATGGAAAAAGCTGTGTCAGTGTGTGTGTTTAGACCCATACAAATATGCTAACGCACACATAAATCTGCATGTATAAATGCACATATGTGTATCTGCTATGGTCTGTGTCTAGGTGTCCCCCCAAGTCTCACGCAGTCACGGGGGGGCTTCTAGAGTTGGTGATTGATCCTTGATCCAGTGCTGGGATTATGGTGGGCAGCCTGAACGCAGTATGAGGGAGGAAGAGAGGCTTGGGCTCTGCCTCTGCTCCTTCCTTTAGCTCTGTTGCTCTTGCTGTTTTCTGCTGCCATGAACTGCTGCCCTCTGCCATGCGCCGCTCTGCCTTGGAGCCAGCCGAGTATGGACTGAAACCTCCACTAACTGTGAGCTACTTAAACCTTTCCTTCCTTAATTCTGGGTGTCAGGTATTTTGCCCCAGAACAAGAGAAAAGTAACTGAGACCATATGCCTGCATATGTACACATTCCTAGAAATGTAAACCGCATTTCCTTGCATATATATGTATATTCCAGGAAAAACATCATCCCAACAAGAATAATACTAAAACAATGAATCACCCAGAGTATGTTTAGAAGTGGACCCCGGAGGGCTGGCCAAATAACTCAGCAGATTAAAGTGCCTGCAAGCAGGCACAGGGGGCCAGGGTTTTCATCCATGGGCCTGCAATGTTGGCCCCGCCCCAGGGTGTGCTGAGAGGGCAATTAAGACTGGGCGTGGTGGCTCCAGCCTGTAATCCCAGCTCTTGGGATTTACCGCTGTAAACAGGCGGTTCACTACGAGTCTGATCTAGTAGTGAGACCCTGAATGCCCTATAGACCCTTCTCCCCAAAAATGGACTCCTGAAGATGCCCTGTTGGCAAATGCTCTCCTCAGAACTCAGCTGGCTGCCAGCCTTTGGTCCGTCTGCCCTGGCACTGGAGTGTAGCCCTGGCTCAGGTCTCTCTGCTAGACCAGTGTTTTTCTCCCTGGTTCCCACTTTCTTCCACTTGCTCTGGAAATCCCAACAGGAGGAGCAGAGATGTCCTCCCGGGCCCTCTTTGGCCTAGTGGATGGCATTCTGAATCCGGCCATACAGGCTCGAAACCTTCATCTCTGACCTCTCCCCTCTGCAGCCTCACCTGGTGTCCATCACAGCCTGCCATCCCGATGGCGTCCTGGGCTTCGCTCCTCAGACATCAATTGTCCCACAGTGACATGTGGGACAGCAAGCACCTCCAGATCTGCCGCCTGCTACTCTGCTGCTCTGGCTGCTAAGTCCTCTGCGCCCTGCGGTGTTACTGAACACTGCCCTTTCCACAGCAGCACAAAGCCTGCCCTGTGCTCCCAAGAGGCTGCGCATGGTGGGTGTCTGCCCCTCCTCTCCCCTCAGCTTCCATCTGTGTACCTCAGACGGGAGCGAGCAAGAAACTAAGACCTTCAAAGATGGCCACCCAGTGCTCCGGGGCACGCAGCCAGGCAGAACTGTGGCTGCAGTCACCCAGAGAAGAGTGGGTAGGGGTGAGTCACTGCACAGATGGGTGTCTGCGCAGGTGGGTCCCTGCACAGGTGGGTCCCTGCACAGGTGGGCTCCTGCATAGGTGGATTTCTGCATAGGTGGGTGTCTGCACAGGTGGGTGTCTGCACAGGTGGGTGTCTGTACAGGTGGGTCCCTGCACAGGTGGGCTCCTGCATAGGTGGGTGTCTGCACAGGTGGCTGTCTGCACAGGTGGGTGTCTGTACAGGTGGGTCCCTGCACAGATAGCTGCCTGCACAGTTGGATCCCTGCACAGTAGGGACTGTACAGGTGGGTCTCTATGCAGTTGGTTCTCTGTGACGATGAGATTCCAAAACTGTGGAGTGAAAGGTGGTTTCTTTGGGTTCCCAGTCTGGTGAAGACTTGTCAGAGGAGTAGCTGAACATAGGCCAGGAGGAGCTTGTTTTAGATAAATAATTGCCAGGGTGGAGGTTTGGGCTGATGCCCTAAATGAGTCACACTTCTCTCCTTAAAACCTCAGCAGCTCTAGAACACCTGGAGCCAGAGGTCAGTTTCCCCACACACCAGGAGCCCTCCTGGTACTCCTGTGAGTCCACCCATCTTTCCTCCCTCCAAGCCTCCAGCAGGAAGCTCCCATCTGTCTGCAGGCAACGGCAGTCACCCCAAGCTTCTCTGGTATCCTGGGGGACTTGGGGCTCTCCAGCCCGAGTTCCTTTGGATTATTACTGCTTAAAACCTTCAGACACTGCAGTGTCTGCCTCTCTGCACCCACCTGTGCAGACACCCTCTGTGCCCTACTGAGCGTCTGGGCGCCGCCCTCTGAAGTCCGTCTGCTCCTGCACGTCCTGGCTCTGTCTGCCTTTGTCCCACAGAGGGAGCTGCAGGTCCTTTTTCCCTCATGGTGTAGGATTTTAGGCACTGTGGTCTCAGCAAGTGGCTTTGTGTCTGTGTTTACTTCCAGGTTCCTGTTTATTGCTGACAGCACAGCGAGCGCTTCTTACAAGAAGCTGAGAATGGAGAGGAGAGGAGGCTGTGCCGCAGTCCACAAGGTGTCCCTCGGCCCCACAGCCCACTCTCAGCTGGAGTTTGGAAGCCCTAAGAGCAGCTCACACCAGAGGGGACAGGAAGGGCCCAACACAGGGCTAGGCCTCAGCAGGGCAGGTTTGCTGTCACCCCTTAGGACAGCGCGACACAGCAGGCTCCACAGGTCCAAGGACTCCAGGCCACTGAGTGGCTCTGAGCACCGTGTGGACAAAGGCTCAGAAGGGGAGAGCGAGTGTGAGCAAAAGAGCGAGTGGCGGCCTTGGTGGCCTGTGGGCCTGGCCTCCTGGGTCTCCTCCTCACCCAGTGGCAGGTGACAGAGGGCCAGGCTCTGGGGCTGGGGCTCAGCTGCTTCTCGTCTACACTGCCTGGCATCTGATCCCCATGGTGGATTAAGATAAAGACCCCTCACCCAGGAGATAGCTCAGCCTAAGTGCCTGCTTGGCAAGCACAAGGTCATGAGTTCAATCCCTGGTACTGCAAAATAAAACAAAAACAAAGATCACATTTTTTAAAAGAGATAAAGACCCCAGTTTCCACAACTTCACATGGATCCTAGTCAGTGACTTGGGAAACGTTCCTGGGAGGGCCTGGGAAGTCCTGGTGACTGATGGCAGCTCTCTGTGAGTTTGGCCTTCTGAGCTCACCCTCAGGAGAAGTGCCCCACAATCCTCCCTCATCTAAGCAGCAAGGAGTGGCACAAGGCAGCACCCTAACCACAGAGGTTAGACATTCCAACTGTTGATTACATATTGTGTTTAGGAAATGTGATTCCAATTGGGTGTTTCTGAGCATTTCTTCTTGTGAAACAAATAAAAACATCAGGAGATAGCTCTATGGCACAAGTGCCTGCCTGGCAAATACAAGGTTGTGAGTTTGAACCCCAGTCCTGCCAAAAATAAACAAACAAACAAACACACAAGCAAACAAACACACAAACAAATATAAAAACATCAACCATCAGGAGAGAACCTACATGGCAGGAAGGGTAATGCCTCTGAGGATAGGGGACCTCTCCTCAGCTCCAGAGCACCCAGAGTTCTGAGTAGAGGGACCAGGAGAAAGAATGAGGTGGTCTGTGGCCACCCAGCCACTCCAGCAAAGGTAGACAGTTTCCTTGCTTGGAAGCAGGCTAGCAGAGCCACCACATGTGGCCAGCAATGGTCCCGAGAGTGGAGGCGAGTTTGTCCACGTGTCTTCCTGTAGATTTCACTATAGTGGAAGCCACACAGGCTCTCGAGAATGGAGATGCAGCAGGGGTGCGTCAAGCGCCACCTGCTTCCTCAGCGCTGCTGCTGCTCCAGGGTCTGCGCTGTCCTGCAGGGCTTCCTGAGGGCGGGCACCCTGTCCCAACAGGTTCACTACCAAGCCGGGCTGGGGAAGTGGGTGGGGAGGAATTAAATAAAGATGGGCCTGCTTCTGGTGAATGATGGTGGATAACCCGAGGGAAGCGCCACAGTTCATTTCGGCACCTGACAGCACGGTCCTAGCCACCGCGCCCCCAGCAGGCCAGTGACAGGAGGGAGTAGAATCAGATTTGGTCTCCATGATAGAGCGTAACTGTCCTGAAGAGTTGAAAACTTGTGGAGAGAGAGTTGTGCCAGAGTGGATAAAGACATACCTTAGCTGTCTTATTATGAAGCTTTCACTGGTACGAAGGGACATTCCAGACAAATCAGCTGTAGCCCAGTGTGACAGCCCTGCATATTTTCTTCATGATTAATAGGCAAATAACATACAAGGGAGAAAAGAGGGAAAGAGAAGACACAAACTCACTGAAATTTGTCACAAAAATACAGTTAGTATTCCAAATGCTTTCTTGTACAGATATATGTAAGGAGTTTAAAATGGGGCATCTATTTCCACAGCAGTTAAAATTCTAGTTTCCCTTAGAAGAATGTCATAACCTTTTCCCTGTCAATATTCATAAACGACTTGTGCACTCTATGCATTATTGCATTAAATGAATACACCATTGTTTATGAGGGGAGGGTCCCGGCACCGCAAGGTGATCTCAGCTCGACACCTCGAGAAGCCCCTCAGCGAGCCTGTGCAGGACGACCGTGCTCTGCATGGGCACCTTTATTTCTAAGATCAACCCTAGGAAGGAAGTTGACGGGCCAGGAGGGATTCGCTGCTCCCAGAGTTTAAAAACTGTTATGGCAAGCTAAGAATTGCTCATCCAAAAAGTTCAGCCCGAGAAGAAGCTGAGGGGAGCTCCGCTGAGCAAGTCCGAGCTCAGGGCTCTCGTTTGGGGCCGCTGCACTGCCCGCGGGCTGCGCGTGCGCATCCAGGGTCGCCGAGCCTGTTCCCTTCTGGGGCGCCGGCTTACATGGGACCCTTCTGTTTGGTATTCTGCAAATCACACACACACACACACACACACACACACACACACACACACACACCCCACTGTGTCCTTTGTCACCACAAAAGATGGAGAAAAGGCCCTTCCGGTGCCTGCTCTGTAAGATCTGTCGCAGTGGGGCCAGGGGTGTGGCTCGGCAGCATAGTACCTGCTTGGCAAAAGCAAGGTCCTGAGTTCAGTTCCAGGTACCAGAATAAATAAAAACGTAGAAATAGAAATAAATAAATACCTGTTCCTATACCTTGACCCTACTGTGCTTCATTACTCCCCCTGCTGAGCACATATTTAATAACATTTTATGCTTTCCAACGCATTGAAGAAAAGAACAACAAAAACTGTGTTGTGACATTTCTTATTACTCTCAAAAAAATTTCCAGTAGCAGATCAAGCCTTTACGGTTGCTTGGAGAGTTTCTTATTTTGCCAGGAGGGAACCACAGTCCTCCGCCCCTGACTTGGCGGTCAGCACGCGTCTGCACTAGGCCTGTGTCTCCAGGTGGGAGGCGGCTGGGCTCGTCTAGTTTTATGACCTCGGGAAGTCTACCCAAATTTTGACAAAGAAAATTCCTCAGGAATATTGGCCGGGCCCGCGCCGGGAAAATAGACCCTAAGCTTGGAGCAGTGAGGGTGGCCTGTGGTCCCACTCGACCGTCAGTGCAGCCGTGGGTCCCTCCAGTGTGGACAGTCCCCATTTCCAAGTCCTTCCTGTCCACAGACATGGGCATGGGTATGGAAAAGGGTGTCTTGTACTTGAGGACAGAGATTCTACTCAAAACTCTTGGGGGACTCCTATGTCCCTGTGGCTCAGGGGGCAGGGGTTGCCTGGAATAACCAAAGGTAAGGGAGGGGAGGGGAGGATGTGGCAGCACAAGTGAAGCGTCCCTGGGTGCCCGTCTCCCAGCTCCTGCTCTAGACTTCCTTGGGCCCCAGTGGTATCTCTTCCTGTACTCTTTCCCCAGCTTCCCAGATCAAGACTTTCTCTGAGCTCCTCTGAATGAACCCTGCTTTCTGGCGATCACAGCTGCCAGGGGATCTTCCAGAGGTCCTCTCCTCAGGCAGAGCTTTGCGCATCACTTGGAGCCCAGCCACCAGCAGGGCCGTATCACTGTCTCACTCCATGCTCTGTGGCCCACATCTCCTGACTGCCTCGAAGTTTATTCTTTCTCCTCAAATGCACGGTTGAGAAAACAAGTCACTTGCAGGTTTTCAGGAAAAGTAGGGCAGGAGTTCACTGATCCAGAGCCAACTCCCCAGAGAGCATTTCTGGAGGCAGCTGAAGCCTGGCTCGAGGGCTTCTGTCCTGTGGCAGTGTCTCAGGCTCAAAATTCGCAGACATCAGGATGTCTGGACGATCAAGATTATCCTAACAAAGTCCCCCTCCTATTCTCCCCTAAATGTAACGTTACACCACATACCTCCTTACACCCAATTTTCAGGGAAAGGAAGAATTATCTCCACATTTTTTTGGTTGAGTATTTGAAAGGATGTGTGAGACAGAACTCAGTCTACATCCTGATGTGTGAGGAATTGAGGGCAATATCTCCATGCATGAGTTCCTGGGGTCTGGGCTGAAAACTCTTCACTGTCTTGAAAGCCTTTATTATTTCAAAATAGCAGCAGGCATGTGAGGACCCAAGGTGGAGCCAGTGCCAGAGAGGACCAGGGCCAGCTGGTGGGACCATAGCAGGGACTGCATGGCTTTCTCTCTTTTTTTCTTTTTTAAGACAGGCTCTCGCAAGGCAGTGCATGCTGGCCTTGAACTCACTATGTAGCCCAGGCTGACCTCAAAGTCATGAGAATCGGCCTGCCTCAGCCTCCTGAGCGCTGGGTCTATAGGTGTGCACCACCATGCTACATGTGTGTGGCTATCCAGAAAGCATTCTACATATCTTATAACTATTTTCATTTATTGCTGACTTTCACTGAAGAGTTGATTTGAATGAGCCAAAAGAATTAGCATTAACTATCTGAAAGTTATTTGATTCACGAATAACCTACGTGGTCTTTTTATAAAATATGGATGATGACAGGTTTAATATTTTCAGTTTCACCTATGATAGAAAATTCAAGACAGTCTTCCGCACCGAGATCCCAAGAACAGTGTGCATGTAGGTAGGAACCTTTGGGCTGTGCACCGTGACCAGAATCTTGCCCATCCAGACCCCAGGACCAGGTTGTGTAGGAACTTTTGCCTGTGTGCTGTGACCAGAACTTCAACATCCAGACTCCAGACCCGGCCCCTCCTATGGCCTGCAGCAAACTCCCTGCAGAGAGACCCTCCCAGCTAATCCAGGAGCTAAACATCTGGCCAGAGGAGCACAGCAGCTTCACTCTCATGGGCTGCAGCAGGAAGAAGCTGAGCATATCAGTCAGACCGAGCCAGGAACATCTGGACAAGATTGAACTTGGTAGATTCAGACCCGAATTTCAGTAAGTACTAAGGGATAACTGCACTAAAGCTCCACACCAATGGTGAGAGGACACTGCTATACAAAATGACAAAGAGAAGGAGCAAAATGCAATCTCAGGCCCCAAGCCCACCTAGAGCAAATGCCAAAGACATTAGCATAGAAGAAAATGAGAATCACACAGCTGAAATCTCTGAATTGGTAGCATCTGAAGTAAAGAAACAAATGCACAAGAGTATAGATGAATCAGATCGCAAATAACCTCTGAAGTAAGAAAAAGAAATCTCTGAATTGACAGCATCTGAAGTAAAGGAACAACTGCAGAAAGGTAGTGAGGAAATCAGATCTGAAGAACTTCTCTTCTCCATCTTGCAAGATGGTGGGAGAAAAAACGGGGAAGCCAGACACTAAAAGAGAAGAAACCCAAAGCCCAGAAGGCTTCTGCCAGTGGTATTGGTGAAAAGGGTAAAGTGAAGGAAAAAAAAAATCCAAGAAGAGGCAGCCCCACTGCAGCAGAAATCCTGTCCTGGTTAGGGGGATTGGTAGATACTCCCGATCTGCTATGTATTTCAGAAAGGCTTTGTACAAGAGAAAGTACACAGCAGCAGCAGCAGCAGCAGCAGCAGCAGCAGCAGCAGCAGCAGAAGAAGAAGAAGAAGAAGAAGAAGAAGAAGAAGAAGAAGAAGAAGAAGAAGAAGAAGAAGAAGAAGAAGAAGAATGTTCTTGCTGTGATTACAAAACCAGTCAGTGGGGACAAGAATGGAGGTACCCAGGTGGTTAAGCTTTGGAAAATGCCTTGATACTGCCCTACTAAATATGTGCCCCAAAAACTCCTGAGCTGCAGCAGGAAACCCTTCAGTCAGCATGTGTGGAAACTCTAAGCTAGTGCCACTCCCTGCACCATTGTGATCATCCTCACTGGGCATCGCAAAGGCAACAGAGTGGTCTTCCTGAAGAAGCTGGTCAGGGCTTTCTACTTGTAACTGGGCCTCTTAGCCTTAATCATGTTCCTTGATGAAAAACATACCAGAAATTTGTCATTGTCACCTCTACAAAAATTGATATCAGCAAAGTGAAAATCCCCAAGCACCTCACTAATGCTTACTTCAAGAAGAAAAACAAGCTGCAGAAAACCAGACATCAGGAGAGCAAGATCTTTGACACTAAGAAAGAGAGATACCAGATTTCAGAGCAGTGCAAGGTGGATCACAAAGAGGTGAACTCACAGATTTTATCACAAATCAAAGCGGTTCCTCAGCTCTCGGGCTACCTCTACCTGCAATCCATTTTTCTCTGACAAATGGAGTTTATCCTCATAAATTAGTGTTCTAAAATTCTTACTAAGAACCTAATTGAAAAACTGATATATTAAAAATAGAAATAATGTCTGAAGTGCAAAAGAAAGGATAACTATAATGAAAGAATTAATAAATACATCTAAAGAAGATTTTGATAAAAATTAGAGGAGAATAGAAAAATGATGGAATCCTTGAAAGAGCAATACAGGAAAGACATAGATCACATGAAGCAGTTTCACAGAGATATACAGGAAAAAAATCTTAATCACAAAGCTGGCAACATTGCATGAATGAAACTAAAGATAGGGTTTCAGATCTTGAAGACACTGTCACAACTAGTGAAAAGGTAAGAAAAGATCTCTTAAAACAACCAGGATGCAGGAAACCAAAACCCAACATCTGAAAGACAATGCAAAGGTGAACAACGTGAGACTAATAGGCATCAACAAGACAGAAAGTCAATACAGATGATATAAAAAGAATACAGGCAGAAGTAATAGCAGAAAACTTCCCAAATATGAGAAAACAATCTGTCATTCAGCTAAATGAAGCATACAGAACTCCAAATAACATCAAACCAACTAAAAACACACACAGGGGCTGGGGAGATAGCTCCGTGGCACAAGTGCCTGCCTCGCAAGTGCAAGGTTGTGAGTTTGAGCCCCAGTCCTGCAAAAATAAACAAACAAACAAATGGACATATAATAGTGAAGATCCCAGAAATCCAGAAGAAGATTAATACACTAAAAGCCACTGGAGAAAAGAAACAGATCACATTTAAAGGAAAATCCATCAGAATAATGGCAGATTTCTCTTCACAAACCAAGAAGAGCATGGAGCAGAGTGCTTCAAGTCCTCTATGAAAACAAATTCCAGCTGACTACTATACACCCCACAAAGCAATTTCAAGTCTGAAGGAGAACTGAAATACTTCTATAACAAAGAATAACTGAAGAATTTCATGATGTCAAAGCCAACCCTACACAGACTACTAAAACATATTTTAAAGAGGGACTAAAATGACCTGAACTCCACAAATGAGAACAGAAAGAAACCACAAATAGGGTAATCAATTAAACA
>PVKN010000070.1:0-114338 GCA_004027915.1 Capromys pilorides | reverse complement strand
GTTCCAGACTGCAAATCTGTGCCCAAAATGAACGGAGAATTCTCTCCATTTGTAACTTATTTTTTTTTTTTTTAAAATTGTTTCGTTTCCTAAAACAGTGTCTGGCCTGTTTTGAAAGCTTGCTTGGCCAGCGTGAGAGTGACAGGCAAACACAAAGGCAGGCGGCGACTGGGGGAACAAATCCACGCAAAGAAGAGGGCCACTGTGAGGCAGATCCCCAGGGCTTGGCGGGGCTGCGGTGGTGTGTGTGTGGGGGGAGCAGGGTGCTTATCTGTTTCACAAGGAGATTCCTAGGCACCGATGTTTCCTTGGCAGGCACAGGTGCGGTGAGGTGGCCCCCAGGGGTGTTCCTGCAGAGGATGCGCTGTCTGCTGGATGATTCCAGCGCAGGCTCTGTGCCCTCTTCCATCTCTACACCGTGTGCTTCCAGGGCCACGTGTGGCAGCCCCTAGAGCCACGTGGGCCAGGGGGTGGAGGTTTCAGCCTGGCCTCCCTTCCTTCTGCAGGACCCTTCTGAGGGTCACACTGCTGTGCAAAGCTTGCAATGAGGATGGGCCAGACAGTCTCAGTGTCCCATGTCCACCTTAGGTGTGGCCCGAGGCCTCCAGTGGGTGTCTGGAGCCTCGGAAGGAACGGGTCCCTACACACCATCTTGCCTGTACATATGTGCCTGTTTCAGTTTATAAAGTAGACAGTGAGAATGAGGGATAGCTAATGCTAAAATAGAACATACAATATTATTGAAAATTTATGAATGATTTGTGGAATTTTCCAGTTAGAAAATTATTATCTACAGTTTCAGGCTGTGGATAACTGAAGCCACAAGAGGCCACCTGACCCCTCTCCAGGCCATGTGAGGTGCTGCCTGGCCTACACAACCCATGATGTGCCCTGCATTGTCACTGGGAGTTTGGAGGAGCCCCTGAGGCCGGCTGGCACCTGCCCTCAGCCACTGCGTGTAGGGCGACAGGATGGGTGGTGGCCAGCACTCTGGGTACCCAAGCAGGAGTTCAGAGAAGGGCCAGCCTCCACGCTGCTGCCCTCACCTCCCCCGCTCGGATGAGACCCATCCCTTGGTCTCACCTGAGGGCCTGGGGGAGCTGTCCTGCAGGAAAGCCCCACGCACTTGGGCTCACCCACGGACCCACACGGGCAGCCTCCAAAGTCCCCAGGGGCTCACAGACAGTGCCAGCTGCGGGACAGAGCCTGTGCTCGCATCTGGAGCTGAAAATGTCACACCACTGCACTTGGCTTTGGCCTCTCAGGGTTACCTTGGGGGGCAGCTGCTCAGGGGTGTGCCCTGCTTTTCAAGAACAGGCAACTCTGCCTGGCTGGGCTTCTCCCCTGGGGGACAGGTGTCCCAGCTGTAATAAACGGGTTGTGTCTATGCAAGCACAGGGATCTCAAGGCTCGGAGCACGTGGAATAGCACAGCAGCTGGAACGACCCAGGGAGAGAGCAGAGCGGCAGGGCTTCACAGCCCTGCCCGGAGGCGATGCCTGGCTTCCCTACCCCAGGGGTGCTCGCTGATATTTGGCTTATGCTTTTGGTCCTTCCAGGGGCATGACTTCAAGTGGGTGGGTGCCGGAGTGGACTGGGTCACCCAGGGAGAGTTGCCGTCCCTGGCAACGCACATCTTCGTGGGCCTGCATGGGCCCCACGGGCTTGAGACACGGCAGGGACTCACAGGGAATCCACTTACCACACACAGTGGAGTCTTCTGTGGTCGTGGGCCTTGGGGAAGGCTGGAGTGGGCCAGCTGCTGTGCCGACGCTGCTACATACGACAGTCTGCCGGTCTCCTGCGGGCGGCGTGCATCACACCCATGCACGGGTGTGCGTGCCTCAGACTCGCTGCCGTGGTGTGACTCACACACACGGAGTTGTGTCTGGGACGTCCTGGGAACCTTCTAGATGGCTCAGGTCTGGGGGATGTGCGACAGCCGGAGGTGCAGCGCAAAGGGCCACCCCTGTCTTGCCCCGCTCCACCCCGCCCCGCCCCCGGAAATGGGAAAAGCTTTGGCTGTGCTGCCCCTCACGTTCTGGCAGTTTCTGCTCTGCAGAGCCACCACAGGGGGCAAATCCCACTGTCCCCCGCAGAGGGCTTATCTGGCGCCCCGGCTCGCAGTGTGCTGATCAAGGGCAACAGCTGCATTGCCTTGGTCCCTCAGGCAGTCTGCATTCTTCAGCACGGACAATGCATTCCAGGAGAGGGAGTACCTGCCTCGGGGTGGTGATGAATCAGGCTGGCACACAGCCCCAGACAGAGGTTCTAGCCTGGGGTGCCTTGGCCCCACAAGACACTTGGCAATGTCTCGAGGGAGAGAGTTTGGGGTTGTCACAGCCCAGGGTGGGGGTGGGTACAGCTTGCCTTAGTGGGTACAGGCCCCAGTCCAGGACTGCCCTTTACCAAAGAGGCACCAGTCCCCAGGTGCCAATCCAGTGGAGGTGGAGGCACCTTGACCTGGGGTAAACCCACAAGGCCAGGTGTGCTGGTGCACACCTGTGACCGCCAGCACTGGAAGGCTGAGGCCGCAGCCAGGCGGGTTAGAGCCCAGCCCCACAGCCCCAGCATAGAATGACTTAGCAAAGCTCCATCTCAAATAAAAAGCAAAACAAGGCTGGGAGTATAGCCCAGTGTGGAAACCATGAGTTCAGTCTCTCTCTCTCTCTCTCTCTCTCTCTCTCTCTCTCTCTCTCTCTCTCTCCACAATCCATGGATACTCGGAGACAATGTTCCAGCATCCCAGGGACCACCCACCCCTGGGCTCTGCCCTTCCTGCCCTACCCCTCAGCATGGCAAGGCTCACGCTAGCTGGCCGGGACGCTGTGCACAGTCAGTCCACGTGCAGCCCATGCAGATCGTTTCCGCTGTGCCAGGAGCTGTTTCAGTGACATGAATCTGACACAACTGAAGTTTGTATAAAAGTTGTACTTGTTGGGCCAGGGAGACAGCTCAGTGGCATAAGTGCCTGCCTGGCAAGCTCACGGTCCCAAGTTCGATCCACAGTACCGCAACAAAAAGAAGTTGTACTTGTAGAAAAGGAGTGTAGAACTCCTGAACTTGTGAAACTTGTGGGAAAGGAGTGAACACACAAGTTAAATGCTGGTGGACATTTCACGCGCACTTGGGTTGCTTTAAATGTCATATTAACATTCATTGAACATATTTCATGTAATAGACTCTGGAAGGAACATGAGAGAGTGTTGGACAGGCCGCGTCAGGCTGGGGTGAGGATTCCCTTGCTTCTTCCTAGCTCTGTCACGCTGGCGATGGTGCTCCTGTGACACAAGTGACCATGACGTTCTTTGGAACCCAAACAGGGCGCCTAAGTGTTCACAAAAGTCCTCCACGATGCCTCCTCCCTTTGCTCCACGCCTGTCAGGTGCGCTGTCAGTTTCCCCGTCACCTTCCAGGTTTGCTGATGTCTCCACGTGTCATTCGCTTGCCTAGGGTTGGCCACAAACTATCATCCACGTGACTTAGCCTGCTTTTCCCGAGGCCACGCATGCCCTCAAGCACCTGAGATGCGTGGTCGTGGGATTGGGACCCCAAAAGCAGTGAATGCGATCACCTGGCTGGCAGCTGAGGGAGGGGCTCAGTGTTGAAGCTCCTCATGTTTCCCAGTGCATGTCTGCATGCTAAGCTCCTGCCTCAGACCCTTTCCTGTGAGATTCGGAGTGGCTGTCTGTCATGCCATCTCTCCCCGTGGGTGGGGAGACGTGTCACACCAGAAGACGCAAAGACAGCAGAAGGGACGCAGCGCAGTTGCCATAGTTATTTCCGGAACGAAGCTGATTAAAATCATTCCTTAGGTGGGTCGGAGTCTTCCCTCTACGAATTTCACAAGAGAGCCAAAGAGAAGGTCGTGGTGGTGATGGCATTAAATCCGCTTGGGTGACTCAGAATGCGCGTTGGCACGGCAACATGCCCTGTGGTGGGCAGCAGACGTGGCGCGAGGTGGTGGTGGCATGTCTGAAAGGCTTGGCTTCGGCAGGCCGTGCAGAATTTGCTTCCTTTTAGCCTTTCACGCAAAAGTGTTTGAAGCTAATCTTTTCAGCCCTTTCGCAGGCCCTGATCAATAGGAAGAACGGAGCACATTAAACGTCCCCCCAGGGTCACGCCTCTCAGGGTTCTTGTTAAAATCTCGGGTTGCGTTCTATGCCATCCAGTAATGAGAATTTGAATTTCGTGTGGAGTCTCGGGTGTAAATGAAAAGTCGCCTGTTGTCCAGCTGTGTGGTGATGAATGTCTTTCTCTGCAATTTATTCCGCATTTGTCCCGTTAATTTATTCATCCATCCCCACGTCACTCACTCAATAGCTGGTCGACAGCGGTGCGGAGCACCCATCGTGCGCCCTGCGCCATGCTTGTCATTAAACTGTCAGAGATGGCTGGGCCTGGTGTTTTCCTTTTTGGATGCCTCTAGGCTGGAAAGGGAGATGGGCTGTAAGATGCAAAGAGATTGCCATGGCAACAGAGGAGGAAAAGTACCCGAGAAAACAGGGCACCGAAGAAGGAGTGGTCCCTGGGGTACAGGAATGGGGAAGGTTTCCAAGGAAGGCACAGGACCTCTCAGCCTCGGCTCCTGGGACGTGGTCACTTTTAAAGGCAGGTCCTGTAAGGAAAGGGGAGGTGGGGGCCGGCGAGATGGTTCAGTGGTCTAAAGTGCCTGCTTAGGAGGGCTCAGGCAACTGCGGGGACTGCAGTTCGATCCCCGGCACCACGTGCTGCGCCAGCGCCACCACCAGGGCAGGCTGAGCCAGCCACAAAATGAATAAATAAAGAAACAAACAAACACAACAAGCAAACAAATAAATAAATAAATAAAATTAAAAAAAAAATTTAAAAAAAAGAAAGGGGAGGTGTCCGCATGGTGCCAGAGGTTAGTGGGCACCAGTGCAGTGGACCCCTGTGTGCCAGAAGCTGGCTGGCACAACCACCCCCACTCCAGGATGGAACCCGAGGCTCGGGACAAGGAAGTTGGGGCTGGTGGGGAAGACAGAGAGGTTTAGCATCTTCCGGCTCAGCACCTTCCGGCTCAGCCTGGGACCCTGTCTCCTGCTCCCAGCAGTGAAAGAAGCCACCCAGAGTTTTTGACTCCCTAGGAACCCTGTTGCCTCAAGGGGCATTGGTCAGGTTGGTCTCCCTTTTTTCCTTGAGAGTTGACAAAGCCCTGATTGTTTGTGAAGACCATGGAACCAGCCAGACCCTTGGGCCACAGCTCTGCTCCAGACTGAACTAGGCCAACATTCAGGAAACCGCCTGCCTGGGGCCTTGGTGATCCCCAGGCCTCTGAGCAGTTTGCACTTCCAGCCTCCAGCCTCTCTCTCTCTCCCTCCCTCCCCCCCTCCTTTTTCATTTGTTACTATTAGCACATATTTGCAGTACATAATGATGACATTCCCAGTGGAAAGCTGGTGCATGCACCTAACACATCTCAATTCATCTTTAGTCCCCTTTGCTCCCCTGTCCCCTCAGTCTTTTCTTATAAAGACACTAGCCCTATGGGATCAGGGCCCCACCCTCATAACCTTGTTTACCTTGATTACTTCCACAGGGATCCATCTCTAAGCGCTGCCACTCTGAGCAATGGGGGTTCAGTGAGCCCCTAATTGCAGAGCCCAACACAGTAACTGCCTCAAGACTCCACACAGAACTGCGTGGATTCAATAGGAACGGGATGGGGAGACACAAAAATAATAGACAGAGGATGAGGTATGGGACAGGGGCATTTACCGTGCCTGGCCCTGCCCTCCGGCGGTTCAGTCAGCAGTGCACGGGGCCCCGTGTGGCCCACGTGGCTGCCTGCTGAGTTTCCTGCCTCTGGTCTGGTGGGTTAGGGGCACTTTCTGAGCATGAATTGGGTGGGTCTTCGCACTCATAATGTCTTAGCCGGGGGTGGTGGCACACAGTGGTAGGCCCAGCGCTCTGGGGGGCCGAGGAAGGAGCGATGAAAACTCCCCTGCTCTGTGTTCCCACCAGCGTGGATTAAGCAGGATGGCCACGTGCTTCTGCCACGATGCCCCTGCCCTGGAGCCGGTCAACCGCAGACTGACACTCTGAACCTGGGAACAAGCTGGAGCCCCCCTTTCTGTGGACGTGGGTCCTGCATCCCAGCGGCAAGGAGCTGGTACACACGCAGGGATGCACGAGTCGCTGGCCAAGTCCTGGAAGCAGCTCCTGGCTCTGGCAGGCACTGGCTCCGGCACGCGCGTGGGTGCCCTGGGGCTCGCCGGCAGCCGGCAGTGGGCAGGAGCGTGCTGGGGCTCTCGAGGGTGTGCGGCCTGCGTAGGTGTGCCGCTTGCCGGCCTCTGCCTACAGATCTCATGGCAGCTTTGGAAGTGGAAAGCAAGGGGCAAGGGCAAAGGTGAACATGCAGACACACACACGGACACACAGAGGCACATGAGTGCACACACACACAGACACACACAGGCACACATAGACACACACAGACATACATGAGCATGCACATACAGACACACATGCACATACAGACACACATGCAGACACAGATGAACATGCACATAGATACACACATGCACACACAGAGACACACACGAGCATGCACACAGATATATATGTACACATAGAGACACACATGTGCACATAGATGCACAGGCGAGTACACACAGATACACATAGACACACAGGCACACAGAGAGAGACACACATATAGACACATTGACACACATGTGCACACACAGTCACATGCACACACACAGATACATATGCACATACAGACACACATGTGCACACACACAGATGCGCAGGCGTGCAATACAGATACAACACATTGGCACAGGTGCACATGTGTGTACACACATGCACATATAAACACATGGGCACACAGATACATATACACATTGATACATATGTGCATGCACATAGATGCACATACATGCATAGACACATGCAATACAGACACATGTGCACAGACACATGCACACATTGAAACACATGCACACAGACACATACACCCCGACACACGTGCACACACATATCCACACATACACACACAGACACACACACAGGTGCAAGCCTGTGCATATGCACTTCTAGTTCTGTACAGTGCTCTCCTCTGCCCTCTCTCGAGGTATCCGGAAGGCGAGCCCGTCGCTCCCAGTACACTTCCTAATCCTCCACATTCGAGTTCCTGTCTCCTGCACAGGCCACTCCTGACATGGCTATGAGGTAGAGACACGTGGGCGAGTCCCTCTTTCTCTAATGAAGGCCCTGGTGAGTGTCTTATGGTCACTGTCACCGCTCTCATCCAGCACCAAGGTGCTGCACCATGACCCTCCCACCCCCTTTTTTCTGGACCCTGGAATTGAACTCAGGCCCTTGTGCTTGCCAGGCACGCACTTATTCTACTGAGCTGTCTCCCCAACCCATGACCCCTTTCCTATGGTCCTTGGTCCATGTGTCCCCACCAGCCCTGGCCATAGGACTCCTCCCCGCAGATGTCTTGGGCTCCTCCCACTGGGTTGCCCCTCCTCACAGCTCTGCCTGGTGTCTCCCAATCTGGGAGCTTCTGCCAGTTCACGACAGGTGGCATTCCGTGTGTGGGAGTCACAGTGGTGACAGGGATAGGCTGTCCAGAGAGACATTTCAGGTGTACCCAGGTGTGTGTTGTGTGTCATCTATGTGTAAGGCCTGGCCTGTGAGTGCTGTGTGTGATGTGTCACACGTGTGCATGGAGGTGTGTGTGATGTGCAGTGTGTGTGCATGTGGTGTATTATGTATGATGTCTATGTGGGTGTTACATAGGTAAATGCAGTATGCTATGTGCATGGCATGTGTATAGGGTACATTTGCATGCCCATGCATGTGGTGTGTGTAGGATATGGATGTGTGAGTTGTATGTGCATGCAGGTGGTGTGTGGTGTTAAGCATGTGCAGTGTGTCTATATAGGAAGTGCTATTTGCTGTTGTGTTATGTGTGGCATCTATGTAAGTAGTATGTATTGTATGTTGTGCATATGTGGTGTATATGTATTAGGTCATATGAGACATATAAATGTGTGTGTGCAGTATGTGTTGTGTGCTGTTCGTCTGAGCTAAGTTCAGGGTGTATGGTGTTTATGTGATCTGCATTGTACAGGGGGAGTTGAGTACGGCATGGGGAATGTGCTGCATGTGGTGTGTGTGGTACGTGTTGCTTGTTTCTTGTGTGTGGTCTGTGTGCTGTTTACCTGGTGTAATATGCCTATGCATGTGGAGAATGTGTTGCGTGCATCGTGTGTACCTGTGTTGCACAGTGGTGTGTGTGGCGCTTATGTTTAGTTGTGTGACTGCCTCAGCATCCTGGCTCTGAGCCTGGCGCCAGCGTGGCTGTGGGCAGGACAGGGGCTCCATGTTCCCGCAACTCTTCTTTCCTCAGAGCTGACCCCTGGTGGCCTCTTTGCCCTAAGTGGCTTCAGGACCCCAGTGCTGTCCCCATGGTCCAGTGCTATCTTCTCTTCACGCGGTGACAAGCAGGAGTCGCCTGTGACCAGATCCCAGCCCCACAGGAGCCCCTCACAGAGCCCATAGGTAGGTGGGCCTGGGACGTCTTGCCTGCCGCCCGCCACCCCCATTCCTTGCCGCTTGGTGTTTTTCTCTCCCTCTTTCTGTGATCAGTCCACCACGTGGCCCTGTGCAGGTGGGCAGGATCCCCACTGCTTCTGTGGCTCCTCAAGTGCAGTCTTGCATCCCCACCTACCCTTGTCGCACAGGATGAGAGTGTCCTGCCTGGCGGGCGGTACTCAGGGGACTGGCATAACCTTTGCAGGTGGCTCCTGACGTCCCAGGAGAGGTAGCACCCTAGAGCTGGGGAAGCTGTACTCCGGTGTGGGGCTTTCAACACCAGGCCTGAGTGGGCGTGAGTGGTGAAGGGTGGTCACTCCAGCCCTCCTCCAGGCTGACTCCAGGCTGCCCACCGTCTGTGTTGCCCAGGCTCAGCTTGCTGTGTGGACCCTGCACATCTTCTGCCTGGTGGAGTCTACAGAGGACCAGCTCCTCGGCCCTTGTGGCCAGCCCCGGAAGCCCAGGCTCCTTGCTCCCAGGCTGCAGCTTCTGACATTGTTCTAGATGCTGGGCTCTTGGGGTGCCGGCCACTTATTTAATGGCCCTCAGATGGATGCACCAGGGTGAATGCTGGGTTGAGGTTGGCCGGTGAGAGGGTTGGGGGAGCAGGCTTCAGCTGAGCTTGGCTCTGGGCAGCGCTCCTTGCTGCGTGTGTGCTGCAACCAAAGTTATTCAAGATGTGCTGAACTGCACTGTGGGAAGCTCCCACCGCATCCCAAGCACAGAGCCAGCTGAGATCTCTGGAGGACCACCCGTGCAGACACCCAGGCGCTGGCCTGCGGAGCCAGTTCAGGCTGCTGTGCTGATGTGAGCTCAGGGGCTCGGGGCACCATGCAGCAAGGACACACAGCTGGGAAGGTCCCGAAACAAAAGCCATTCTTGGGGTGCGCCGTGAGAACTTGGCCCCACAATCCATACTCCGCACAGTTCTCCAGGTGACTCTGCTCTGGCCATTGCTCGGGGCAGAAGTTGGGCACAGTGCCTCAGAGCCCAAGAGCAGAGCCTTTCCCCATTCTGATCGGAGCCTGAGCATCTCACAGGGAGGCAGAGCAGAGGCTCGCAGTGGGGCTGACCGGCCTCAGGCACGCCCAAGGGCTGCACACCGGAGGCAGCTCCAGGCAGCAGTCCTGCTCCCAGCGGCTGCAAGGGCGGCTGGGCCCAAGTCAGAAAAGGCTCTTACATCGGTGCTGGGGGTGTGAGGGACACAGTAGGACCTCACCAGCACCGCTGAGAAAGTAGACCTTCTTAGAGGAGGCGGGAGGAAGCGGTCTACTCCAGGAGAGCTCGTGTATCCCCAGCGTGAGTGGCGCCCAGGCAAATGCTTTCAGGGCATTTCCTCCCATCCCGTTCAACCTTGCGTGTGTGGTGTGTGTGGACCCTGTGCAGCAGGTCAGGAAGGGCCTGAGGTCATCACGGGCCAGCGCTGACTACCAGGCACCATGCGAAGTATGGCACTAGGGCCTGTGTGTGAGGTGATGGGATGCCGTCGGGCAGCTCTGCTTGGTCGGCTCCTGCCATCACGGGAGACAGAGAGACCTGCAGAAAGTGGCGTGCCTGATCTTTGTGTGAAGGTCACCCAGGACCGAGCTTCTGTGGACATCTCAGTGCAGTTGTTGAAAGAATACAGGAGGGACCAGCGAGATAGCTCAGTGGTCTAAAGCGCCTGCTTAGGCAAGCTTAGGCAACCACAGGGACGGGGGTTTAGTTCCCAGCACCACATGCTGTGCCAGCCCCAACCCCAGGGCAGGCTGAGCCAGCCATAACATAAATAAATAAAATTTTACAAGAAAGAATACTTGAGTGTGTGCGCCAAGCGCAGAGCATCTGGCTCCCGGCCCGAGGCTCTCTGCACCACTTCGGCTGTGCCCAGAGTGAGTCTGGTGAGAAGGGACACCGAGCAAGGGATGTGGAACTGAAGGAAGCCGGCAGGGAGGCTCCGAAATCGCCACAGCTGGGAGCGCTCTGCCAGCGCCACCCTCCCAGCACCTGTTCCCGGGCTGCCTTCCCCACCTGTCTAATGGTTTTCTCCTTTTTTGTATGAAGAAAAAAAAGCTTCTCTCTGGGTCAGACTTAGAAAGTAGAATCAGGCCCACTGGCAGAATAGAAGAAACAAAACAGAGCCGGCCAAATAACTCAGCAGATTAAAGCACCTGCAAGCAGGTCAGGGCCTGGGAGTTCGATCCCCAGGCCTGCCTAGCCAGCCCTAGCCCCAGGGGGCACTGAGACAGCAAGTGAGACTGGGCGTGGTGGCGCGCGCCTATAATCCCAGCTCCTGGGAGGCTGTACACAGGCAGATCACTACGAGTCCAATCTAGTAGTGAGACCCTGAACACCCTATAGACCCTTCCCTAAAAAATACGCACATACACACACACACACACACACACACGGAAAAAAAAAGAAAGCATGACAATATGACTGCACTCCTGGGACTCAGAGCAGGCACCCTGGCACCTTGGCTCACACCCAAGGTGTGCCCCAAGGTTGGGGCAGCTCTGGCATTAGCATGAGCGTGTCCCAGGGAAGCGCTTGACTGGGAGTTCCCAACCTAAACCAAGACCAGTGTCTCTGCAGCTAATCCTCCACCCCAGCAGAAGAAGCAGGTGGACAGGCTGGTGCCAGCCTCAGGAGACCAGTGGCCCTTTGGAGATGGCGACTCCAGCCTCCAAGAGCAAACTCAGCCCTGTCAGAAACCCAAGTCCAACTCACAAAGGAGAAATTTTATTTTTCTTTCTCTTTTCCAAGTTGCGGGTTTAGGCAAAGTCCCCGAGCTGTTGGTTCAGGAGAGGATACACCTGGTGAAACACAGATTTATTTTGCAGAGTTCTCTAAAAAACAGAAGTCATCCAAAGGCCAAATAAGATTGCATGCCTGGGGTGTTGTGTGGAAATAGAAAATAGAACTTCCTCTGCATTGCATTTAACATGAAGGCGAGATGAAAAAATGGGCTTGCCGTTGAGACAGATGCGCCTGCGTTTGGCTCCGAGGTTCATCCTCCCCTCCTTGGGTTCTGATTGCTGCATTGGTCTTACAAGATTACCCCGAGGTTGTCAAGCTGACAGTTTATTCTTTTTCATGACAGAGCATAAAATATTATGGATAAAGAGCTTGATCTCAGAAGTTGCACTGCAGGCTAGAGCTCGGGCGGGCTGCGAGGGCTGGAAAATGCAAACCATGTGGCTGGCTCTTGCACTACACCCTGAAATGCTAGAAATGGGCAGTTGTTTTCGGAGGAGGCCAAACAGAGGCTGTGCGGGCTCTGGGAGGTCCTCCCCCGAGGAGGCCGCGCTTTCTGTTGGCCAAGGGCTGCTCTGCCTTGCGAAGGGGGTCAGTGCTGCGCAGGGCTGTTCTCTAGGCCCCGCTGCTGCCCTGGGGAGCTTGGTACAGGGACGGTCCCTAGATCTGACACATGGAATATGTCTCGTTCATTCCCATCTGACGGAAGGGCTCCCTGGGTGGCGCCTTCTGCATCCCCTAACTCTGGGGTGGCATGGGCCTGGCTGCACGATAGGCCGAGCGGAGCCTCGTTAGCTTCACGGGCCAGGGACCACGGGGACGGCTGCTGTTCTCGGCAGTGCTTCCCTCAATTAGACAGCAGGCAGATGGGACGGGCCCATTTGGGTTCTAATTTGGCTCTACGAACTGGCGAAGTCTAAGAAGCTGAGGATGGCCGGGCCCATTCTGGCACTGGGCTCTGGATGAAGTGCCCCAGTCTACCTAGGGACCTGTTTTTCTGATCTCCCTGGCAGGATCGTGGATGGGATGCCACCAACAGAGCTGGGCTTGCTGGAGCCTGGCAGCTCAGAACCATAGAGTGAGACCCAGTGGGCCCAGACCTCACCGCAGACTCCATGAGGTGGACTTCCGAGGGCACAGCCCGGCGCTGGAAGCAAGCGCTGTGGGTCCCAGAATGCCAGCTGCTCCACTTGACAAGTTCAGGCTGACTTACAACCGGGTGCTTGGAAGTCAGACCCACCCCGGCCCAGACTTTTGCTCTGGACAAACAACTCCAGCTCTCTGAGCCTCAACTCCGTCCTCTGAACCGTGGCTCTGTTCAACCGCCCCTCTCAAAGGATGCTGCAGAAGTCACTGGGGCCCTGTGAGAGCAGGCCCTGCCACACCACGGTGCGCAGCTCGCCTGCCCGTCGGACCTGGCTCTTTGGCTCCTGCCTTGGCCGCTGGTGCTTCCCATATTGCTCAGGATTTGATATTTTTAACAGGGTGACGGAGAGCACCCGTGACAATGCCTGTGATGCTGCACGGTGACTGCCTGCCACCCGCCAGTCACAGCCCCACCCACCAGGGAGCCCGAGGAGGCTGCAAAGGATCCAAGAGCTGGTGCCGGCTCACCCTCTGCAGCTGGGTCGGCCTGGCTCTCCCTGGAAGCATCCCCGCATGAAGTTGTCTGGTCACCTTCCACAACTCCTTCTGTGTGGGCGCTGGCCCCCAGGACTTGCTGTAGGGCTGTCTTCACCTGTCTGAGGCGAAGCTCTAGGCTATGTTATTAGCCAACTGGGATGAACTGCCAAAGCCTCATCCTGCAGTTATTTGAGGAATTCACATATTTCTAAAAATTGGTAACAGTGGAGAAAATAACAAAACAAGTTCCTGACCGCACCTACAGTGACTCAAGCCACCCACTTCCAGCCCTAGGTCTTGGCCAGGGCTGAGTCAACAGGGACTAAGGAGAGGCCAGCTAGCACAGGCAGCACCCCAATAGTTGCCTGCCCCCTCCAGAGCCATTCCAGATGCTCCCCGCAGGTGACCCCTTGGCTAAAGCCAGGAGCCCAGGCTCCTGGATGAGCTCTGCTTGCTAGCCTTCCCAGGTGAGGTGGGAGGGAAGGGAAGGTTAGAGCCCACGCCCCGAGAACACAGGTGGGTAGGAGGGTGGCCTGGGTTTGCTCTCTCGTGCCTCCTCCAGCCTCCGCTGCCCAGACAGTCGCCTCTGTGTCTGTGTTTTTCCTATGGTGGAGAAGCGAAGTCGTTAGACATTCTACCTTGAACGCGCATGTGCGTTGTTTCCCTGGCTGATAACACGTGGCGTGGTCTCCTTTCCTTTTCCTCTTTCCGTTTTTGGAGTCCTGAGGGTTGGATCGAGCACCTTCGCCTTGGGTTACCTCCCAGCCATTTTTTATTCTAAGACAAGGTTTAGCCAAGTTTCCCAGGCTGGGTTGGAACCTATGATCCTCCTGTCTCAGCCTCTGGAAAAGCTAGGATTACAGGGAGGAGCCACCAACCCCAGAGCTCTAGGTCTTCTTTCCAAGATGCTGGGTAGCAGTGGGGAGCACAGCTCTCAGGCACCCCACAATCACAAAGGGTGGACGCAGGCATGATGCGTGTGGAGCTGCCAACGCTTGAAGGGCAGAGGCGCAGAGCGGGCTTTCTGCTGAGGATATTTTCAAGAACATTCCTGCTTTTCACCTAGAAGGACGGGGAGGGGGCCAGCAGAGCCCGTCCCGGGGAGGCCACGTCCCCATCACCTCACCTGCAGCTCCTCCTGCAGATCCCTGCCTCCACGGGATGAAAGATGGACAAGTGCATGAGACCCATGCCCCTCTGTGGCTTCACAGACCCTGCTGCCTCAGACTCGGTTGGTCCGAGAGAACTCTGGTGCCACAGCGAAGACTTACCACATCCATCCCGAGGGCAGGCTGGGGTTTTGAAAGAACTGTCTGTGGGTTTCTTTAATGAAAACCAAACAACATTAATTGTGCCAAGACACACAGCGACAGCCCCAGGGAAGCAGAGCTGCTCTCTAATTACCTGCAGCGTGCAGGGCTGGCCGTGGCGCTGAGTGTGGGTAGATGTGTAAATAACATCAGTCCCCTCAAGGAGACCGAGCTGTCACAGTGTGCCTTCCTGTGTCCTGGACACCACAGGGCACCCGGGGACACATCCAGAACCCTCATCCTGCCCCACCCATGCCCTGGTAAACAAACCGCTTGCTAACTTGCAGGATGCACAAACAGAACGCGTTACTTGGAATGAGTGCTTGTTGCCCATGGAGAACCCAGCTCACGAGTCCAGATTCGTTTGGCTGGTCGGGCTCTGCGGCTCTCTAAGGGCTTCTGCGAGGGTCCCGAGTTCTTGGTGCAGAATGACCACATTCATCACTCAGCCTGCTCTCCACACTGATATTCTAATTGATTCTTAGCAGCATGAGCCAAAGGCAGCTTCGGATGTTTCTTTAGTGAAGTGAAACCTGGCGTGGCTTCTGGCTGGAGAAAACAGAACGGTTGCTGTTTTGGTCACCTGCACGAGGGTCGACAGCACCTCTGCCCTGAGGACGTGGCCTGGAATGCTCATTTTGCTGGGACAGCACTCAGACCTCAGGAGCAAAAACTAACGGTTTAGTTTTAGAAAAAAAGTTGTTTTTCAAAATTCCCAAATGGAAAAAAAAAAATTCCAAACAGCATCTTAACCGGGACATTCCAATGCAAACTCTTCTGTAATGAAAGTATTTAATAAGGCTTTTCTATGTGACTTTGGTTAGTCAGCTCAGAATAAATAAGAAAAATTAAGACTAGAACAACAGGAGATTATGTATGGAATCTCCCCATGGGACCGGTTGCCATCTGCTGGAGGAGGTGGCCTCCCCCTGGCCACAGCTGGCTCGGCTGGAATGGAACCACGGGGCCCCGCCACGGTGGCCAGAGCAGGCACTGGTAGCCAGTGCAGCCAGCAGGAACATGAATTTTTTGGTCAATCCAGGAAAAAATATTGTGCAAGGTAGGTGTCATTAGTTGTGTTAACATGACTACTCTGAACATGCAGCAGAGCCGCCTGGGGACCTTGCAGAGGAGACTGATGGTGACCAGTGGCCCCGGAGCTGGGGAGCAGAGCAGCCCTCTGCCTACAGGGGACCACAGCTCCCAGGCCCCGTGGCCAGCTTCCCTGGGAACATCCCTCCTTTGGTGGCTCTCTGAAGGACCTGGAGTGGATCTTTTGGTTACCACCAGGGGCGCAGTGTTCAGCTTTGCGGTCTCCACTGTTCGGGTTCATTTGTGTGGCTTGTTAAGGACATCTGAACGCTCACCTCTTTAGGAGATGCCACGGAACTGCAGGAAGCAGGGTTAGTTGAAAGTATTTCCATACTTGTTCTGGGCCAAGGATTTTAGAGATGACACGAGACACCCGAGAGGGAGGGTTGAGACTTAGGGGCAGCCCAGGCGTGCGAGTGCGTTCCCACTCACATCTCGTGAGCATCAGTGGGGTCACAGGTCCCCTCTGGGGAACCCAGGAGTCCACAGGGAGAGGGCTCATGGTGGGCAGGGGGTGGATCTGCCCAGTCTCCAAGAATGGGTTTGTCATCAAGACCACTGAGGGAAAAATTGTGTGGCCAGTACTGAGGCAATCGAAGAGCTTCCTGTGGACTGCAATTCCTCGAGTCCTTCCTCTAAGGACTATCTGGAGCCTCATCAGCCCCATGAGAGGGTAAATGGCTCATTACAGAGCTTAATTAGTCCACAGGCATCTTATCCCCCCTGAGGGATTTCTTTAAGATGTGGGAAGGAGGATCCAATGATATGATAAAACGCCGTGAAAATACCACGCCTGCAACTTCGCCAGGACACATCTGGGAAGCGTTTATGAATTTCAGTAAGCTGCATGCTAGTAACAGAGCTCAAGAAACTTGGAGGGCACAGGATCTGTGCCGAACAAGAAAGGAAACGTTGGAGACTAAGCGTACACAGCGAGACGTACGCCCTGGAAAGCGTGAGCCTAGGACATGCCCGGCTCTCACTCCTCCACTTCTAGGCCAGTGGTCAGCTTCTCTCCAGAATTACTGAGTGTAGCAAAGAGAACACGTAATGATTTTAGACTGGTCCTTGGCCCGGATAACCTTGGGGTTCACTGCTCCCCGCTGCAGTACCTGTGCGTGTGCCTCGGCTCTAAGTGGCCTCTCTTTGCCTCCTCTTTATTGTGTGTCCACTCCAATGTGGTAACCAAGAGCCACCGTGGCTACTTAGTGAGAAATCCAGTCCTATAAGGACAGGACTGGAGTGGACCTACTCTGGTACAACCTCAGCTGATGGCATTGGTAAAGTTTCTGTTCTTGAGTGAGATCGCATTCTGAGGTACTGGGGCTGAGGGCTTCAGCGCACCTCTCCTCAAAGGGGGGGGAGACACCGTCCAGCCCTCCACATCTGTGACCCACTCTGCTGTGTACCAAGTGCAAGATCCTTGGGCGCCACCCCTTCTCTTGTCCCTGCCATCTTGCCTGTGGACATCATGAGTCTTCCCCGGGGGTGTTTCTAGCAGATCAGACCATGGCAGGACACAGCTCGAGGTCTGTCTCTCCATCCCTTCCTGCACTATGCTGCAGCCCCTCATCCTAGTGGATGGCTCCTTGGCCACCTGAGCTCTAGTTCTGGCCAGGCTTGGGTGTCACCACCTCTCTCTCTCCCTCTGGGTCTGCATATTAATGACCTTGCCGCTGGGCACCTCAGCATCCTTGGCATCCACCTCGTGCTGCCTTCAATTTTCTCCAGAGCTCCTTCCTCAGTGCTTCCCACCGCCCTGGCCAAGTATGCCTTACGTTATCAGCTGGGGCCTCGCTAGACGTCTGTGCTCCTGCCCTGCCCTGCCTGCTCTCCTCCGTACCAGTGCCCTGGGTTTCATGTAGAATATATGGTTTTTACACAACATGAACCAGAACAAAAAAGATAAATCTTCCCTGGACCCTCTCCCTCCTCGTCTGCTGCTGCCGCTGGCTTCTTCCTTCCCCCTAAACCTTAGAAGGACCCCTCACTCCTTCTCTGTGGCCTGATGCTTCTTAGCTCTTCTAGCTGTGCAAACTGGCTTTGTCCCCTTCACTCCATACTCACCTGCCTTTGCTGTGGTGACATCGAGCGATGACTAACTGACCCCATCCCCACCCCGTGGACCTCAAGGACTGCACTTTTCCTTTGCTCTCTTGCGTGGCAGATGGCCCCAGGCCCTCGCCCCTGTGCCTTTCCTAGGAGCACTCTACATGCAAGGTTTTGAGCTCAGGCGATCGCCTTACCCAGCCCAGGCGGTCGGAATAAAATGCCACGGCCCAGGCTTGCAAAGCAGGGGTGGTTTCTGCCACACCTGGAGGTGGACAGTCCATCTGTGATGGAGATGTTGGTGGACGTGCTCCGCCGTGGCCGCTTCCCACCTGTAGTCGGCCACCTTCCTGCTGTGTGCGCACAGGGGGAGAGGGGTTGGTGTCCTGTCCTCTTCTTATAAGGCCACGAGTCCCATCATCGAAGGGGCTCCTCTTTGTACCTATGTTCAGCTTTACTTCCCTGAAGGCCTAGTCTCCAAACACCCTCGCAGAGGCGCAGGGTGCTTGGGCATGGTGCTCGGGAGGCTCGGGCAGTGCACATGTTGGGAGGGTCTGAGGAGCTCAGGGATGACGTCAGCCACGGCCACAGGCCTGTGTGACCTGACAGGAAGCCTGCTGACCTCACAGGCTGGGGTCATGAGGAAGGCAGACTGGGCTTTGGGGAGCACTAAGGGACACACCCTACCCCGGGGAAGAATTGCTACATACCTTGCATCACTTTGGCGAGGGAACTTTGATGACGACAATATGCAAGTGGGGTGAGGGCGCCAGGAAGGCCGATTTGTTGCTGCAATAACATTTCTTTAGAGGAAACCTGGTCCCCAGAGGCGGGGCCTGGTTGCCGGCATCCATACACTTTCCCATTTCCTGTGAGTGCCGTTCTTTCTCCCTGTGTGACTAGAAGCCCAATCACATCCCCTGTAATGAATGCCAGCTGAGCGCTGTGCAGTGCCAGGTTGCGTGCCCTCCCTGGCGTTCCTCAGCTCCGTCTGCTCACGCGTTAGCTCTGGAAGCTTCACAGGAGACAAAAGCCCAGGTCTCTACCTATGCATTACGAGCACCTGAGCTTCCACTGACAGATGTTACGGAGCTGCCCAGGCCTTGACGCACGTGGCCACGTCTCCCAGTGGCAACTGCGAGCCAGCACATCTTGAGGGGCTACGCTGCAGGCTTTGGCTCCCTGTTTTACATTTTGCCTTCTGGAATAATCTCCAAAGGTGCAATATCTCCATTTTTCATCCACTCCTATGGGGAAAATATCAGGTCTGTAATGCATAATTCTGTCATGCTATAATGCAGTTTATATATTGTATATAATAAAAATACCTGGTGCCTGATAGTGAGGACGACCCTTCACATAAGATGATGCTAAACAGATGAGCAGGAACCACAGACACACAAGGAAGTTCTGGCTCCCGAGGGCCAGGAGTTGCCACCTTTTGCTCCGCCTCTCGGGCGCTGCTAGACAGCGTGGTCTGTGAGTACGGCCGCGTCACTCCGGGCCCTCCTGTTAGCAGTGTGGGCTTCTTTCCTCATGCACTCTGGGGTGCTCTAGGCAGGTGCAGCTTGCGCCCAGCAGATGCTGGGGAGCATGACCCGAGGCCCAGCCCTCCTCTAAGTGCTCCACACACTACCCACAGGGCCACTGAAGAATGAGGAGCCCAGAGGGCCACCATGGCGCAGCCCCACGCACCCCTGTGATTTGGTCAGGACTTGGCAGTCAGCCGTAGACCACATGGACTTTTAAATAGAAATGAGTGCGCAGGGCCTGACTCATGTCCTTGGGAGCAGACCAGGTCTGGAGGGAATCCCACGGCCACAGATGGGCAGCAGGTTGAGGGCAGCCATGGGAAGGGGAGGTCACGGAGTCTCCTCACCTCAGCAGCAGCTCTAGTGGCACCTGGGGAATGAGGCAGAGTAACAGGATGGAGACAGGAGGACAGCCAAGCTCTGGGGGTGGAGACACCCGTGGCAGGGAGAACAGCCACCAGAGTGCCTTGCGGGGCCTGGGGCAGGGGCTGCCCACAAGTGCCACCAGAAGCAGGTGCTTTGGGGCTCTGGGCATTGGAGTTTCTCAGGAAAAGATTCCTCCTCGGCCCTGGTTCTTTCAGAGCACCGTGGAGCTGACAGTGAAGGCACCTCTGCACCGCCTGTGCTCGGATGTGAAAGGCACACACAGGGATGTGCAGGCCCAGCGGCCAGCCTGTCCAAGGGTCCCTGCTGAAGCTCTGGGCTTGTGGCATAAGGCCGAGGAGTCAGAGGTCTCTGAGAAGGCTGGAGCTCACCGCGGGCAGCTTCAGCAGCAAGCATCCGTCAGCCCGACCAGCCCGTGCTTCGCTGCTGGATGGTTTGGGTGAGCGAATCAGGCCCGAGTTTAGTTTGCTAACTATCTCAGATCTCAGGTGGTCTGGGGCGTGGGGCCAAGCAGGCCTTCTGGGATGAGCTCAGCCAGAGTATGGATCAAGGGATGGAGGTCACATCCCTTGGGGCAGTCACACAGTGACGTGATCGAGCCTCAGAAGGGGCCTTGAGAAGCTGGCTTACTCACGGAACGAAGCCAGCCGAGCAGACTCGCTGCGTACCAAGAAGGGAGGTGCGCGTACGTCACTCACATCCTTGACAGGTGCAGCTCTTGTGCCATGGCTCTGTCCCCACCAGCAGAACAGCAGGAGTGGTTTGAAGCCCTTTATATCCACTGCTCCACAGGACCACTGCTGGCCGGCTGCATTGGCCCAGCTGAGGACACTGATGGAGCCATCTTGGGTCACACCTGCATCTGCGGCCTTCCCATGGGGCAGGTGTGGGGTGGGCAGCAGGGGCCCTGGCCACTCACTTGCTGGGTGCATAGGAGCTTGGGATGGGAGGGGTTGGCTTCAGAGCTGCTTGCTATTTAACCCTGTGTCTAACCCTTGGCACCATCTATGGTCCTTGGCATTAGATGCCAGGCAGGGACGGCACCTCATGCACCTCTGCACTGGTCTCCATGGCTCCCGCATGGCACAGAATCCAGGGAATACCTGTCCCGTGCTGCCTAGGAAGGGAGGTCTGGGGAGGCCAATCAATGGCTTATTCATGGGCAGCAGCGGATGCTCAGCCTGTATCTACCCAACAGGTTCAGGTTTCTGTTTGTGTGGCAGTGAGCACAGACAGCTACGTCATTCCAGGACCCTTTGCCGAGTGCCCTACCTGTGAGGCTCCTTCCCAGGCACTGAGGAAGCCTGCGGGAGGGCCTCGAGGGCCCAGGAGCAGCCCAGCTCTGACCCGCAGCACTCCCCGAGGCCTCCAGGGTGTGGGTCAGTCGGTAGGCGGAGAGGCTTCCTGCGGCTCCTCGTCTGAGTCTCCCCTTCCCCTTCAGGGTCGAGGGAGGTTTCCTGCTTGTCACACACTGAGCCACTCTCGGAGTCCAGGCCCTGCGTGCTCCCTGCTGTCACTCCCTGTCCTTGTTCCTTGACCTTAGTCTGGGCCGGTGCACTTGGCCCGAGGGATCACTGGCCGCTGCTTGTCCCCGTCTCTGTGCTCCGCCTTCTCTGGCCTCTGGTCCTTCACAGCGGCCCTGGGCCCTGAAGGCCACAAAGCAATGGGGACAGAGGCCCAACCCGGCTCCCTGCTCTGAGTGTGCGGGGCGGGAGGCAGAGTGGGCCCTGACTCTCCCCAGGGGCAGCTCCCCCCGGGCCCTGCGTCTCTCTGGTCTCAGGGGACCAGGGATACCCGGTTGCTTATGCACACTGGTGACCTGGCCACTGCTGCTCTGTCATGTCTCTGCCACTCCAGCATGGGCAGCTGTCCACGTCTTTCCTGCTGGCACCCATGGGACAGTGGGACATGAGGCACAGTGGGAAGACCCATCGTCATGACAGCTTCTCACAAATACTAGGGCTTCTTGTTGTTACTTTTGTGGCACTGGACATTGAACCCAGGGCCTTCACACTGAACTATATCCTCAACCCTCAAAAAAAAAAAAAAAAAAAAATTGAGACAAGGTCTTACTAAGTAGCTAAGTTGCCAAGCCAGGACTCAAAGCTGTGATCTGTCTGCGTCAGCTTCCCAGAGCACTGGGATGACGGACACACACACACACCACACGCCCGACTGATCAGGTCTTGAGCTAAAATCGCCAGTACTTTCAGGGCCGCGGCTCTTCCTGTGCCCTGCCCGTGGGGACTCCTGAGGGGTCGGGAGGCTGCCTGGGAGCCCTCCTGGAAGGGCTTCCTGTTATCCACGCCCTTCCCCAAGGGGCCCAGAGTGCCTGTAGGACGGCCACATGCGGGGCAGTGTGGGGGCCCCGCTGGGCCGAGCCCCCTGAGGAGAGCCTGCCCCCACCTGCGTGTGGCTCTGTGGCTCCTCTGTGTTGGGCTTCGAGGTCCGGGTCCACCCTGCCATCTGCTGTGCTTGCTTTTCCTTTGGAAGCCTCTCCAACGCTGGCATTTGCCAAGGCCCCAAAATGAGCATCTCGCTGCCAAAGGCACAGTGTACTTGGCAACGAAAGCGATTCTGAGAGACACACACGCCTCTTCTCCAAATGCCAACGAGGGACGGCGCTTCTGAGAAAGAGAACATCATTCCAACCGACCGTGTTAACCATCTGCACGCACGAGTGGGGGGAGTGTCTGAGGTGCGATGCGCACCCAGGTGAATGTCGTCAGCCGGTGAGCACTGTGTGCCCGGGCCAGGAGGGGACCCCTCCCACACGGCGGCTCCAGAGAAGGACTTTGGGAGAGGAAGGAAACCTTTAGAACAAGGAAGCCTGTGTTCGCTTTCTGCATTCGGCTCAGCAGATCACCCAGCAGCCTCGGGTCTGGCTGTCTTCCCCGAAGGCCCCAGGGCCTGTGTGTGCCTCAGTCTTTTGAGAGGAGGAGCTTGGGAGGGACAGAATGAGGGGCAGGGTGCTTGTGCTGAGTGGAGGCTGACAGGACCCAGAGGGAGGGAGGCCCTCAGGGCTGCAGGAGTGGCCAGGCTGGGCAGGAGTGCCGCTCATCCTGGTTTCAGGGACGGAACGCCTGCTCCTATCTCTGCAGTCTAGGTGTGGGGCGCAAATGGAGTCTGACACTGCTGGAAGTATCCTAAGGACAGGAGCAGCAGGCTCTGCCTGTCTGGAGCCCCAGTAGCACCAGTGGACACTGAGAGGACACGGCGGACACCTGGGAGGATGCACGGAGCACTCCCAGAGAGATCTCGATGTGGGCCACAAGGAGGCGGGACCTCAGTGTGCTCTGGGTGTGGCCTGTGGCCATACATATGGACAAGCTTGAGAGGTAAATCACAGACATAAGCCGGATGCCAGAGGGCGCCAGGTAAGCCAGACTTCCGGAAACGCCCTCAGTGACAGAACAAGTGAGAACCAACCAAAACAGTCACCACGAAGAGTGTGAGGGGGGAAGGTGCATGCATGTGACAACATGAAAAACAGGGCTCCATCTGCTGCACGTGCAGGTGACAGAGGAGACATCCCCACGTGGTTGACCAGAGGGAGCCCGTCTGCACCCGAGATGCGTGCATGGGAAGAAGAGGCTCTAAGTGCACGCAGGCCGTGGCCTCGCCGCTTTGGGAGGATCAGCTCAGGAAGGAGCCGGAGGGAGAACAGGCTAAGGGCACAGGAAGCGGGAACTCTCCTTCCTCTCCACGGAAGGGGAGAGAGCAAGCCCACAGGTACCTCTGGTCCTTGAGCTGCACGCAGAGTGTGGGAAAGGAAGGGCTGAGGTCCCAGAGGCAGGCTGCTTCTCCAGGGTGCGTCCGGGTGGAGTGGGAGAGGGCGAGGGGGGCACCCGGATAGGGCGTCTTGGCTCCCGCTGGACGGCGACCCCAGTTCACACCGATTGTTCTCTTCCAACGCTCCTGCACTTATCTTGCTAGTTGCCCTGTTCTTTGTCTCTAGTGAATGACAGGGCCCTAGTTACTGATACGTGGCCTCTGCTGGGAGGATTAGTGTGTGTTCTGGGCAGCCAGCTGGCTGCGGTTCTGGGGACTAATGAGGGAGACCCCAGCAATCTCCTAGGGAGGCCAGGGTCCTGGTTCACACACCCCAGCCCGCGGGTATTATGGTGGAATCCTCTGGGAGGGTCTTGCCTGGCACCCTAATGCCAGCGGAATGTGTACATGGGGAGAAGCTGAGGTGAGGGCCGCCTTAACCTCTTCTTGCCCGGCCAGAAACTGCACTGCCTGGAAGGTGGGCCCAGCCCTTGACTGCAGGACCCTCAGCATGTGACCTGTGGCCTGCAGGAGCACAGGCCTGCCTGTCAGAGACAAGGTTGTGCGCAGACCATAGCTGAGACCTTTGCTTCCACTAGAGCATAGGAGGAAGCTTGACTGGACAGAAGCTGGCAGGTCTGTGCACGTGCAGGCGGACGGTCCAGCAGGAGTGGCAGATTCTGGGCCACGGTGGCCCTCGGGACAGCTCACTGTCTCAGAACTGGTTGGAAAGCGGGATTTCCTAGGGTTTCTGTTCTGGTCAAAGAAAGACCTTTCTAACAGCCAGCGCCGTGTGAGATAAAACAGGCTCCAGGGTCTGAGCAGGCTCCCCGGCTCTGGGGTGGACGCAGGACTCACAATCAGGGTGCGCTCCACCAAGGGCTGGGTCTGCCCCTGCCACCACTCCTGGTAGCAGTGGCATCAGCACGGAAGAGACACCGAGGCGAGCTCCATGCTCTCTTGCTCCCCGGTTGTTTAGTACATGAACCCTACAAATGGAGAGACATCCCTTCCATGTCTGGACACTGGGGGGCCTGAGTCCTCATGGGGAAGAGGCGGGGTTCCTGCTTGGTGGGGCACAGCAGCTCACATGTGGAATCTCTTTGCTTGTAGTTTTCAATGTCTAGAGGCCTCCGGTAGTCCTCGGTCTGTGGCCCCTTCTTCCATCTTCAAAAGCTGTCCCCCACTCTCTGCTGTCATCCACGCCACCCTCTCTTCCTCCATAGTTAGACAGGAGGAGTGACTCCCAGTCCAGTGACACTATCATCGCCTACACAGAGCCAATCAGAAAAACACTGTTTTGGACCAATTAGAAATTTGCTATTTTCCTGCGTAGGCAGAACGCAGGGACCAGGGTTTGGTCCCTGGCATGCTGTGCAGACCCACCCCCGAGGGGGTGCTAAGGCGGTGACTGAGACTGAGAGTGGTGGTGCACACCTGTAATCCCAGCATTTAGGAGGCTGAAAATAGGAGGAGCACTACGAGTCTGATCTACGTAGTGAGACCTGGGAGTCCCTGTACTAAATACATTAAAAAAGAGAAAGACATTTGCTATTTTCAGTCTTTCACTGAAGGACCAATCTGGAGATGCTCTTTCGGATCCTTCCTTTGTATGTAGGCACAGCCAATCAGAAGACAGTGTTCCTGATGCTCATTTGCATGTAACAGGGAGGCAAATAAGTTTCCAAAGTAGAGAGTTTACATGCGGCATCACCAGCAAGAATTTCACAAGAGGGGCCAGTGAGATGGGCCAGCGAGATGGCTCAACGGTCTAAAGTGCCTGCTTAGGCAAGCTTAGGCAACCGCAGGGACCACGGTTCGATCCCCGGCAACACATGCTGCGCCAGCCCCACCCCCAGGGCAGGCTGAGCCAGCCATAATATTACAAAAAAAAAGTTTCACAGGAGGACTCACTTCACTCCTTGTTTGCATGGAACAGAGAGACGCCAGGAAAGCCCCTTTCTCGTATCCTCACAGTCACTGGGAGCCTCTTTACCGGCCATACTCTCTCTGTAGAGTGTGGTTTTTCCTCACTTTCACTTGGGGTACATCTTTGCTTCCTGTTCTGTGTCTGTCCCAGGGCTTGGACACCAGGAACATGGAGCAGAACCCCACAGAGCATCCATCAGGAGCAGCCGTCTGTCTCCACCTCTATCTCATGAGGACATGGCGGCTGCACTAAGTGTAGACCTAGACAATTCAGGCTCTTCTGTTTGTCCTAAAGCAATTCCTTGGATCCCATCTGCCACGTTTCCATGTCAGGAAAGAAAATGCTCACAAGTTCTAGTGACTAGGATGTGGGCGAGTTTCTCTCCGTGGGGGACCTGGCCCTGCTGAGCTTAACTCAAAGCAGAAGAGAGTGAAACTGCACATAGGTGATCGGCGCCTACGCCATGCTGAGAACAGCAAGGAAGGAGCTGTGAAGGAGGAGGAAGGGAAGAATCCACAGAACTCGGAGGAGGAGCCCTGTCCACACGGGCCCAGCTCCCCGGCACGGAGAGCGGAGAGGAGGGCGGCCAGGGTGCAGAAGGGCGAGGCTGGCACCGTCCGCAGTCCCAGGCCCCTGCTTGGCCCACACAAGGGCTCCGTCGGTGTTTGCTGGTGAATCAACAGACGAATGGACACCTGAGAGCGTGCTACTTGCTGCGACATGACAGAGCTCAAGCTGAGCCCCCTCCCAGGCCGGTCCTTTACCCCCACCCCAGGTAACTGAGGCACATCGTGGCTTGGCTGCATGACGGGGACCTGGCACCATGGAGCAGGGTCTTACCTGCTCTGTCTGTGTGGACCTGCCCTCAACCCAGACAAAGGTGAAAGTGCTGGGGGAGCTCCGGCGAGCGTGGAAGGAGTGGGGGGCTGTACTGCGTTTGGTTCCGCTTGCTGGGGGAGACGTTGTGGAACGTGGAGCACTGTTTCCATAAGCTGGGGGAGCAGACTCTACGCCAGTGGGCAAAGTGTTTAAGATTCAGGAACTCCCCCTTCCTAATCTTTCCAGCTTTGGAAGTAGAGCCAAGCTGTTTCTGTTTTCCAGCTGTAACCCAACCTTTGCAGCTGATTAAAGGGCAGGCGTGGAAACTCACGCGCTGAGCTATTTTCCGAGCCATCTCCCAGCCTGCTCCACCCGGACCACTGCGGATGGCTCTCCTGGCCTGGTGTGTGTGCAAGGGCTGCCGAAGCCTCCACATTTAACTCTATCTGCTTGCAGCCTGGCCATGCAGCGGAAAGCACAGCATCCCTGAGCTGATGCTCTGGCAGGCAGGATGAAGGACAGGGCTGTCTCTGCAGAAGGTTCTGGCCTTAGGCTGCACACAGAGCGAGGGGTGGCAGGACACCCAGGCTCTGCCCACGCTCCGCCTGCTGGCCATATGCATGGGTTGGTCTCCCCTGAAGAGCTTTGGTCTTGGACCTCTTAAAATCCAGAGAAAGTGATTCAGGGTTCAGAGTGTGCAAGCTGGTGTGGGCCGAAGGCACTGCTGGCTCTTCCTCCTGGAGGGCCCAGGCTCTTGGCCGGCCCTCCCCATCATCATTCATTTATGCAGCACCAGGGGCATCTGTTGCTGGCCAGACACTGTGAGTTTTGAGATGAAAAGGGCCCAGTCTCTGGCTGCTTCCAAGGAATGCTCAGGCTGGCAGGTCGGTGGGTGCCAGGCATGTAAACAGCCTCGGCTGGGCATGGTCAGGAAGCTGTGGGCATGCAGGGCAGCAAGGAGCAACCTTCGGTGGGCTGTGTGGTGGCTGCCCGGGTGTCCCATTTCTGCAGAAACAGCAGATCTTTTGAGGCTGAAGAAGATGCTGGTGGAGTTAGGGCACAAAGGAGCACCACATAGGCTCTGAGGCTGATCGCAGGGGTGGGGACAGGCCAGGTGTCAGGCGAGTGGGCAGCCTGGCAGGGCTGAGGACTGGTTGCCCGTGGTTCAACTCTGTGGGGGCCGTGTAGACACGGCTTAGACGCCTCTGTTTACCTCTAGCCCAGGGTGTCTGGGGTGAAGCCAGGTTGCCGGCCCAGTGTGGGGAGTCTGTAGCCAACGTGGGCCCATGGGGATGAGCTCAAAGCCACAGAGGCACCCAAGAGGAACATTCAGCACATTGTAGGGACGACGTGAGGCATTTTATGCCTGAGGTGCGGCAGGAGCCTGGGACTGCACATCTTATGGACGCTGACCTGGGCCTTCTCAGCAGGTCCACACAGACACTGAGGGTCCTGGGGGTGACGGGGAAGGTCCTGGCGTCAGGCGCGCCCTCCTTCCCTCCCTCCTTCCCTCCCTCCCTCCCATCTGAGCCTTTCCGGGAATCCACACTGCCCTGCAGCCGCTGCTTATCTGTCTGCAGGAGGATCCAGGCCTGGAATCCTCTGCTAGGATGACTGGGTTGGGGGTGTGTGGGGAGGGAGGCCACGTCAGCACCTCATTGCTGAGGCTGACGGCAGCCGTCGGTCTGCTGGAAGCACCCTCCTGGAGCAGTCTTCCGTCTCCCCTTGCTTCTTCTCTGTACCTCTTTCCCGTGCGTTTGGCCTCAGAATGGTCCCTGTCTTCATTTTGTGATGGCCTGTGCTGGGGACTGTGCTTCCTGGGTCCTGTATTTAGGTGAGGAGGGCTGTGGGGTGTGGAGGCTGACACCCTCTCAGGATGTCTTCCTGGCCTTCAGCCATTCCGCTTCACCTACTCTGTGAGCTCTTAGAATTCAGAGCCCAGGAAGCCACAGACCTGGAGCTAAGGAACCTCCGAGTCCTTGAGTAGGCAGGGTCATCTAGGGGCGATGACTCATGGGAGGAAAGTGGAGGCTTTGCATGGGAAGCAAGGCCAAAGGCTGGCTGCCTGAGCCCCTGTCAAGTGCAGGCCCAGTAGGCCTGGGGGTGCAAAGGTGGTCAAGACTCTGGTTGCACCAGAAGCCGAGATGCAGGTCTTGGGGCACTGCCGGAGGCATACACTGAGCCAGGTCATGTAAGGAAGCCGGTGAGCCAGACCTGAAGGAGCCAGACCCGAAGGGCACCCCTGAGTGGCACCGCACACAGGCCCTCAGGATGGGGGTATTGAGGTGTTTGGAGCAAAGGTCTAGAGGAGCACAGTGGAGGCTGTGAGCCGCGTGGCGTCACAGAGGGGAGCCCACAGCCTGGTCCACCTGGTGGGTGAGCGTGGGACCACCCAGCCTGGGTCAGCAGCATCCACACCTAGGCAGCAAGATGACATCACTTCCTGTGCTTTGTCTCCTTCCCAGCCCTGGGGTCCCATCAACAGCATCCTAGCCGGCTGCTCATGTCAGGGAAACTGGTTGCAAAGAGGGCCAGGCCTCTTCAGTGTTGATTTCCCTTTAATAATTTCCAGCTTTTTAATCTAATTCATCAGCCATCAGGGAATGAGGGCTTAACGAGGCTCAAGGAGGAGCTGGCAGGGACCACACCAGTGATGAGGACAGGGAGGGCCTCCAGGGCGGGCGCGGACAAACCCAACGCGAGTGGGGGCCATGCTGTGTCCAACAGGGTGGATCTGGGCTGTGTCCTGGTCACACCAGGCAGGCGGGCGGGCGGGAGGAGAGGGTGTGGCTCGGGGCTTCCGGCTCAGCCGCTGCCCCTGAAGCTGCACCCCACTCTGTATTCTGCTCCTCAGCTCTGGCTTGGGACTTCTCTAGAGTCAATCTCGCAGGGAGCCACCTCTCCAAGCGCAGAATCCCAACTCGCCCACCTCATCTTCGCCCTTGGCTGGACCCCAAGTCCACTGCGGAAGGAGGCTGGGCCCGTGAACAAAGACTCTGGGAAGGGGGCCTGGGTGGCCCCCTTTCTCAGGACCCTACTAATGCGGCGTGGCCTGGGTGCTCGCTGGTGGGCAGCTGAATGTTTCAGACAAGGGGCCATTTGTCACCACCATGGGTTCCGGGGAAAGTACCCTCGAGGAATTTGCCCTGAGGCTGGGCCAAGTTCTCAGCCTCTCGGGGCTCTCCATGGGCCTTCAGGGGAGGTGAACCAATCTGAGGCTGCCTCTCTGTGCTCCACCGCCCCGTTTGGCTCTGTGTGGCTGGCCAGGGCCGCTGTGGCCCACCTCTCGGGTGTCTGTCCACCGCCTGTCCTCCCCCGGGATGGAAGCCTCCCAGGCAGGTGCCGCTGCCCACTCGCGGCTCTGGCTGCTCCACCCAAAGCTGTGCCTGACCTGTGTCAGCCCTGGGAAGCGTTCGCTCACACACAAGCCGAACGTGGGAGTGGGAAGCGGGAGGCCGAAGGCCTCGGAGCAGAGCAGCTCTCGCGAGACTTTGATAGCGCGCTTTCACATCTCGGAGCGCAAGTCTCTTTTCTGCAAAATGGGAAAAACAATACAGCAGGGCCTGCTGCTCTGGAGCCCCCAAAGGGTGCAAATGTGATTCCCCGCCTCCGGGAGCTCACGCTGAGGACACGGGGCAGGCACCATGTGCCTGAGCACCCACCCTGAGCGATGCAGCTGCGCCCGCCTCCCACACCCCAGTGCTTCCCCCAGCACTTGCAGGAGCCAGGGGTCCCCCCTACTAACTGAGGCCCAGGGTGGCCACCAGGGATCAGGGTCATTGAGACAAGCCAACCCATGGGCCAAAGTGACTCCCACTGCCAGAGACAGGGAAAGCCTTTAGCAAAGTGGCAGCAGGTACCTTCTTGTAGAGTGCTGTGAATGTCCACAAGTTGTGGAGGGGACGCGTCTTGGAGGCCACAATTACGCCCTCAGCACTCAGCCTTCGTCTGGCAGAGTGCCTTTACAGGCAGCCGGGGTCAGGCGGCAGGGCGGTGCCTGGAGGCGGTGACCCTCCCTATCTCTTCTGGATCCTGCTGAGATTCCTGCTGTTCCTCCGACAGCCTAGCAGCATCGAGGTGGCTGATGACTCAGAGTCCCCCTGGGGGTCATCACAGGACACTGTCTGGGGACAAGACTGGGGATGTCCTCAGCCTCACCTTTCCTATGCAGCTAGGGGCACTGGGCAGGAGGAGAGAGCGGGCCTCGCCCCATGGAGCTCAGAGGACAGGGACATGGCTGGCCTTCAGGGCTCTGAGCTTGCTTCCTTAGTGGCCTTCCGTGGACCAGCGCCTGTCTGCCCATGAGGAGGGCAGCATGTCCTAGAGGGGCACAGGGGTCCCGGGAACTCTCCACTGCTCTCAGTCCTGTGTGTTGTCCTATCAGGGCCCTGGCTCATGCCGCACAGGTTTGTGACCCATCTCTGTGGCAGGGCACTGTCCTGGCCACTTCCTTCCTCCTGTTTGGGGACATATTGCCATGAGATGGGGCCCTACTTCAAGCCCTCTCTGGGGCGCTCCGTTCTTGGGGATTCCTGTCCTTCTTCACATTATCCATTTTGCTTTCCTTGACGACACCTGCCTGTACTCCAGAGAGCCCTGCTTCCTCGCCATTTCATTTGTTCTGTTGAGTAGGTGCAGCTGAGGAGAGAATTCTTTCCTTTTTTTAAAGTTGTATCAACAGAGCTTGAACACACCATTAGGGAGAGGGCTGCACTCTGCCGCTGCCTTTTCTGTCTTTCCTTTCTCTGTTCACATCTGTTTCCTCTCCTCTTGAGGGTCTTGTGTCACTCACCTGTAGGCACACTGGATCTCTGTCCTCCACTTGGGGTGGGCTTTTGGGGTTCACCCTTTAGACATGGAACCCCACTGGGAGCTCACGATGGGGATATTCTAAGTTCAAGCCCCACTGAGGCAACCATAGTACAGTGAGACCCTGTCTCAAAACAAAAAATAGGGTGGGGGTTGTGGCTCAGTGCAAGGCCCTGGGTTCGCTCCAGAATGGGATACCTCTTCAAGTTCCGCCTTCTTTTCTGGGAGCTGAGGAAGAGCCTGGTGCCTGAGGACACCCAGCGTGATCTCCCTGGAATTCAGGCCCCGGGGAGGCAGAGCCTGCCTGCAGGCGGGTGGCCACTGGCTGCTCTCTTGTCAGCGCCCGCTGTCCCATGGAGGAGTGCTAGCTGGAGTGGGGCTTGGGAAGGCCTCAGCCGGCCCTCGCGTTCAGCTTGGCTCTGTCTGGAGAACCTGAGGAGATAAAGGCCTCCGCACCGAGCCAGACGCTGCTCCTGGCCTCAGGTACACCATCTTGATTAATCCTTGCCACCTCCGCCACAGAGCTTCTTTCCAAAAGCCACGCTCCAGACCCCAGCAGCCGCAGCAGGCTCTATGTGGCATTCCTGTGCTATGCACGGGTCTGTGGTTGCCATCTTGCCTTGGTTTTGTCACCCACTCGGTGAGTGCTAAGGTGCCTGCCTTGTGCACAGGATGCCTTCAGTCCCTCTGAGGCCAGCAGGGAGGCAGCAAAATGTCACACAAGCGGGACAGGAGCACCTCCTGGGACAAGTGGCTGGGTGCACACGTAACGGACAGGGTGCGTCTAGATGCCCCCAGAGCCTCTAGCACTCATAGCCAGGCCTTCTGGGAAGCAGCTGGACGTAGGTGTGGGGATGCAGGGCTAGGGTGTGGATCACTGACTGGCTCAGTAGGGTGCTGGGTGTGGATAGCGGAAGCTCCGCCTGGGTGTGGGTGGCTGCCACCCGCCTGGACGGAATGTGAGGGAAGAGGAGGAGGCAGCAGGCTCCCTGCTGCTGTACCTGCCTGCCCCCTGCCTGCCTGCCACGGGCTGCTCCTCCTCTGCGATGCCCCTCTGCCTTGGAGCCAGCTGACTGTGGACTGAACCCCCTGCAGACCATGAACTGAAATAACCCTGCCCTCCTTTGACCTACAGGGGGAAGGTGTTTTGTCCCAGCAATGACAACGTAACTGAGAAAAGGAAACTGGCAGGGTGCAAGGGAGCAGGGAGGGGAGGGAGTAGGGTGGGGCAGGAAGGTACACCCATGTGGCTGGCCCAGGTGGCAGAGAGGAAGAGGAGGAGGCTGGAGGGAGAGGCTGCTCAGGAGCTGGGGAGGGCTAGACTCTGCTTCACTTCAGGCCAAGGCTTGGAGGAGCCCAGGGCAGCTGGGGCAGGGGACGCACTGCAGAGTCTCTGGTGAGCAGGCCACTGTATCCCCAAGACACGCAGGGAGTTGCTGCCCTCTATCCGCAGGACGACGTGTCAGGGTGGTCACTGATTTCCCAGGCAGCGCAGAAACCCCCTGGGCTGTGGCCGAGGGCTGTGTCCTGTAGTGGGGGACCTCAGTGAGGTCCCAAGGCTCCCCGGGCTGTGTCCTCTGCTCTCCCACAGTTGGTGCCCCTCCTCGCCTCCCACCTAGGGCACTGCTCCCAGCGTATGCCTGCATCCTGAGGATGATGGGCCTTTGGCTCCCCGGGGCCTGTGCCAAGGACCATCAGGTACCAAGTGGAGCAGCAGAGCTGGGTTTTGGGCAGCGTGGTGGGGAGGGAGGGACGTGTGTGCACGGTGGTGGCGGTGGCGTGACGTGGCGAGCGCACACCAGCTGGAGAGGGCGAGGGCAGAAGGGCTCCCAGCGTGCGTGCTGGCCGACCTGCAGAGCAGGGGGCGTTCAGAGAACCTGGCTGGAGAAGTGGGCTGGGAAGGAGTGGGCAGTGCCCATCTGAGGTGGGGTGCCGAGGGCCTGGGGTGCACGAGGTTCTCATGCCGCCGGCACAGCGTGAGTAGGGCAAGGGGTCACTCCTGTCAAGGGACCGGGCTTTCCTGGGCAAGACCTACAAGCATCACGGGGTACAGGCGTGAAACAGCGGCCACCTGAACACAGGCAGCGGTGGGCTCAGCAGGGCCAGCTGGGGGCTCAGTGAAGGAACCTGAAAGGGGCGTCTGGGGGGCCAGAGAAAAGGTGAATGAATAGACCTGTGGCCTTGGGGGTTTCCAAAGGGAGAGGGGGCAGGCCTGAGGCCCAGAGGTGGCGACGGCCTCCTGCCTCAGGTGACCCGAATGCAGGTGCATGGTTCTACCAGGAGGTACAGCAGGGCCGTACATTCCTTGCAGGAGGGACAGGCTGGCAGGGCCAGGGAGCCCCCTGGGGACAAGTGTGTGGCAAGACCAAGGGTCACCACCGAGGACACAGTGCAGGGCTTTCCCCAGCATGAGTGTCGGAGGCCGTCAGAGCCAAGGTCCCAGCAACTGTCACAAATCTAGAAACACACAGGCCTGTCAGCACCCCGGGCTGTTCTGCCTGAACTTCGTTACCACGGCCTTCACACCCAGAACATGAACTGGACCACATCAGAAGTTGGCCGACACCCTGCTGCGGTCTGAGTGGCCTGCTCCAGGGCCTCGACAGACGCGTGCTGTGGTCTGCTGGGAAGGGATGGCGGCTGTGCTCTGTAGGACAGGCCGGCAGCGCGTCTCTCCACTTCTCAGGTCCCATGTCCTCCTGGCTGGGGCAGGGCAGGGCAGGGGAGGCAGCTGCTCAGCGCTTCCTGGCCTCCAGGGATTCGGCTCCTCCTTTGTCTCTGTCATTCTCTTCTCAGCTCTGAAATACGGGAGAAAGATTAAAAATTTGGCAGGTTAATTAACTTTCCATATTTTCTTTTCTCTTCCACTTGCCTCTCTCTCTCAGTAGATGACAAGTACACTATGATTTATCTGTCCTGAGAGTGTCACATTTTCTATTGCAATTCCTTCCTTCTTGGGCCAGTGGTCCCGGGATCTCCCTGTCTCTTCCTCAGCTCCTGTACTGTTTCCAGAGGCTGGCACCCGCGTCTTCTCGCTACGCAGCCGGCACAACTCACCAGGGGCAGTGAGGCGCAGCCCCTGGGCGCCATGACAGCTGACATATTCCACTGGTGCTGTGGAGTGATTTGCGTTAAATGAGGATTTATGATCAGTCCTCACAGATTACGGCTGCCTCCTGAGCCCAGGTGAGCCCCTGCCAGGGTGTCACCCTCAATTAGCTGGAGGGACACCTTGCTTCTAGGCCGGTGGCGGTGCCCGGTGCAGACTGCGGCTCTCTTCCTCCAGGTGGAGCTGCCAGGGACCCTGGCTGTGTGGGCAGTGGCTACCACAAACAGGTGCTGCTGTGAGGGGGTGGCCCCAGGGGATGCAAGAGCCCCAGGCTAGAGGGTCAAAAGCAGCAGCAACTCTGCAGGAAATCTTGCTTTGGGATGAGACCATGCCCACCCCATGACCGTTGCTCTGTTTCTGTCTCTCTCTGTCTCTCTAATGCATGCTCACACGCACATATACACACATGCACACATGTGCATGCACACACACATATGCATACACATGTGCACATGTACACATACATGTGCATGCGCGCACACACACACGCCTTTGCACCACAGCACTGTGCTTGGCTTTTGGCCACTTCCACCCTCTTTCCCCTCACCAGTCTCTGAGCTTTTCCTCGCGTGTCTTCACTTCCAGCACAGGAATACAATATCACACCCCAGAGTGGGTTAACAGTGACCTTCCTAGAAAGAAAAGGTGCCAGCATCCCAGCCACGGCTGTCTGTGAATGAGATCTTAGTTGGAATTAGGGTCTCGGCAGGTGTGATTAGCATAGAGCTTTGAGATGGATCCTCCTGGGTCAGGGAGGGTGTTCATGCAGTGAGCAGAAGAGAGGGGGACACAGAAGGACACACAGACGACCATGTGAGGATGGAGCAGAGGCGTGAATCTGGCTGCATGCGACAAACGCTGTGGCTGCCGGGAGGGCCTGGAGGTTGGGACACTCTGCCGTGGAGCATCAGTGTGGGATGAGCTGGCTCCTCCAGCGGCCTGGGCTCTTGAACTGTGACACAATAAGCCACGGGTTTTTAATCCACCTGCCCAGGGTCCTCTGATGCCGCAGCCCCAGGAAGCTGCCTCCCACCTCCTAATGCAGAGGGGGTGGCCCAAGGGAGAAGAAGGCACCGTAGGTACCGGATGTCCGCTGTGGTCACCGCGCCTGTCCGGGTGGCAGTCGCTCCTGTGGTCCCCCTCCTGACTGCCCAGGCAGGCCTTTGCCTTCCTCCTGGGGCATCCCTGATGGAGTCTGGCTGGGGCCTGCCTGGCATCTGCTGGAAGCTCTGCTCCTACTGACTCCGTAGCAGGTGCACCCAGCGGCTGATTCCCCAATCAGGAAGGAGAGCGCTGTAAGCCTCACACTGTAGACAGTACTGAAGGTATGATAAGCTAGGCTGACCCTGAGGGTGCCCATGGCTGGGGGCCTTGGGAAGTCCCCTGCCGACCCCTGTGGAGTGCACGGTCTCCTCCTCCTGGCCGCAAGGTCCTTGGGTCCCCCCTCACGCAGCACACTTGTGCCCACTTGCTCTGAACACAGGCTTTGCAGGGCGCCCTGCTGTCTGGGTCCAGCTTCCCCTTGGTGGACTTCTAACCATCCTGGAGGACCCCATTCTGGTGATCTCATGATCTCTGCCTTGAGAGCCTTGCCTAAGCCCCTGTAGGAGCTGTGACGCCCTCTATCCTCAGCCTGTGGTCTCGTTTCTCCTCTCCAGCGTCTTCTCCACAGGTAGGTGGCAGAGGCAGGGGGAGCACAGGGAACACTCCCACTCCCTGCCCCTCAGCCCAGGGCCAGGTGGCCAGGCCGGCTGGTCATGACAGCCACTGGGTGGATGCCACTAGAGCAGGGTTGTAGCACAGCGAGGGTGGGGACGCCAGCTCCTGTCACTCTCACGGGCCCCTACACCTCTCCAAGTCACTCTCCTCGATGGTGCTGCCTCCTCTGTCTGTCCAGACAAAGGGAAAGAAGTCAGGGCCAGGGCTGGGCGGTGCATACGTGTATGCGTGTGCACACGCATGAGTGTGTGTGTATGTGTGTGTGTGTCTGTAAACTGGAACACGAGAAGGAATGAGAACTTTTGCTTTCCTTGCTAACTTTTCAATAAAATTGAGATACAGCCACTTTTTTTTTTTTTTTTTTTTTTTTTGTCTTTTTGAGACAGGGTCGCTATGCAGCTCAGGCTGGCCTTGAGCTCACTGTGGTAGCCCAGGCTGGTCTTGAACTTGCATGGATCCTCCTGCCTCAGCCTCCCAAGTGCTGGGATTACAGGCATGCGCCACCATAGCCCAGTTCCAGCCTACATTTTATAAAGTCGCTTTAAGGTATCCAATTCTGTCATGTTCTGTGTGCTTGAAGTGTACGAATATCACCACCCTAACGTCAGAGCAGTCTGCCTACCTTAGAAATAGAAACCTCCAAGCCCTCCGTCCTCATCATCGCCCCCTCCCCCAGTGCCATCTTCTTGTTACAGCTTGGCAGCCAGCCTGCTTTGGCCCAGGGAAGCACACGGTTTTAGAAAATCTTTTCCTTCTCGCAGATTTGGAGCCCTGTGGCAAAGCCTAGGGCGGCAGGTGGGGGTGGGAGGGTGCTTCCGTGCGTGGTGGTATCTGGCCGGAGCTGTGCCCCAGGGGCGGCGTCTCTGTGTGGCGAAGGCCGCTTGGCACGCAGTGAGCGTGCACTGTGGACATGCTCGCTAATGAACTCAGTGGCAGCGTGATCGGCGGAGGTAGAATTTCAGGATTGATTACAGACGCACAGAATCCAAGTTTTCTCTAAAAGGACCTAATGGAAAATCCCATCTGTTCGCTTGAAGCCAAGCACCAGTTCTGAAACACAAGGATGTCCTTAGGAAGGGGATGATGCCTTATTAAATGTTGGAAAATATTCCTTGCCTCCCTCCAGAGAGAAACCATGGACAAAGCCCAACTGCTCGGAAACTCAGTCAAATGCAAACCGGATTATAGCGTCTCGCTCTAACAATTTTAAATAAGTGGATTCTTTCCATTGGTTCTTAATTATATTCCCACTGGGCACCTTAGTGTCAATCGCATTTTTCTGCCAACCAGCATGGATACCTGAGAGGCTCTGAACCTGCTAGGCAGTGCTTTGATGCCAAGCCGAGCCAAGCAGGAAAGAGGCCTCATCACCGCACAGGTGTCGCCTGCGTTCACAGCGTGCCCCGCGATGCAAGTCCAAATTGGTTTTGGGAATCACGCTCTTGATACCCCGAGCATTGCTGCAGGAAGTGCGCTCGCTGAGGCCGTCGCAGGAGGTGTTTTTTGGGGCGGAGGAGACTCCTTCGCGGCCGCTGTATGAGACGGCAGATGCAGCTGGATGTGCTGGAGGAATGGCCACCTGCGAGAGGACGTGGTGCGTGCAGAGGGCAGGGAAGGCACAGTCAGCCGGAGGAAGAGCGCGCGGACCTCACTGGGAGCTGGGGCAGGCGGTGGAGAAGCCCCAAAACAGCTTCCGGGGAGGCAGCGGGCCCGTAGGAGCACTTCCGGGTGGGGCCCGGAGAGCGAGCAGGGAGCAGGGCAGGGGAGAGAAAAGATCCCACAGGACAGGGCGCAGCTCTGGAAGTGAGGAGCGGGCGTGGCTGCAAGAAGGCTGCAGTCCTGCTGGTCAGGGGGCGCCGCGCGAGGGCTGGCCTGTGCTGACCGAGCTGCGGTGGCAGTGTCCCTCGGCCACACGGGAGAGCTAGAAGGAGAAGTCAGAGGACGGACTGGCTGCTCTCTGCGGGAGGAGTATATGAGTCCTGGCTTGGTGGCCCCTCGCCCTGCGTGGTCCCCAAGGGTGGCACTCAGGACTGCAGGAGATGCATGTGCAGTGGCTGCCCGGTGAGGGACCGATCAGTGCCAGGCTGCAGCGTGAAGCCTCTGAGCAAGGCTCTTGTGGGTCTGGACCCAGTTTCCTCACTAAGCGGCAGTGTGGCCCCGGGGCTGCTGCTTCCCACCCCGCTCCTGAAAGCAATGGTGGGGGACTGAGCTGCATGCAAGTAGAACCAGCTCCTCACAGCCGTGTGGGACATGCGCAATGACAGGGGCGGCCGGAAGGGGCTGCCAACGGGCTGACTGTCCATCACAACAAGGACTGGAGTATTGGCCAAGCCCACCTGCCTGATGTCCACCCTGAAGCGTTAGCAGCAGAGACACTCAGGCAAAATCAGACTGTGGGATGTTCTAGAGACAGGGGGCAGAGGTGCTGCTGTGGAAACGGGGGGGGGGGGGGGGAGACTTGTTAGGAGACAGAACCATGAAAAGTTAAAGACAGCCAAATGCTATGAGCGCCTAGATGGAGCCCAGGCCCAAAGCTGAAATGGTCCTGGAGGCACATTGGGACAGCCAGGCAGACTGGACAGATGCCACCTCCCCAGGCCAGCAGAGGGGACAAGGGGACAGAACTGCGGCAGTCACCTACAGTCCACAGCACTGCGGCCCCCTCTGGTCCTCACGGTGGCGGTCAGTGTCTTCCCTCCACACCACTGGGGTCCTGTGGCTTCCGTGTTCCCTGCTAGCTCTCAGGTCTTGGGACAGTGAGGAGGGACGCCCCGTGGGGAGCCTGAGGCGCAGCACTTCCGGCTGGGCTCCCGCCGAGGCTCAGCTCGCGGGTGGGAGGGCGGGGCCTTCTCCTCCGCCGCGGCAGGGAGTGCTCACACTGGAAGGTCCACTCGCTTGATTCGTTTTCCTCCAACCTGTGCTCCTCGAGCTCCTCATTTCTATGGACAAGGACACTATTTGTCCCGTAAGAAGCAGAGGTGTCTGGGACCTCCTAGCTGCCGTGAGGATTTCCTGAGCCCGTGGCTCACAGCTCGTGCACGACCTTCACGTACACGCGGGCCATGTTTGCTTCATGTATCCCCATGTCTATCTTTGTCAGGAGCTGGCTGGGGAGGACCACTTGGGCTTTCTGAATGTGGGGGACCTACTCCTCCAAGGCTGGGGCTCGCTCTGCAACCTTGCGAAATGTTTGACTTCCAAGCCGCGGTGTTCTTGACAGTCCCCCAACGCCGGAGAGCTTGGTGCTTCCCGGTGAGTGGCTGAGTCACTGGTGGTCAGGAAAACAGCATGGAAACCCCAAATTCCAGACACAGGCCTGGTGGCTCTGACTCCGCTGTCTGGGTGGAGCCGAAGCTCTGGGCTCTGGAGTCCACAGATGGTTCTGACGCACTTGTCGGTTGGAGAACCGCAGCCCCACGTGACGGCCCACGGGCCTCTTTCCAGAGGAGGGGCCCTTAGGTGGCTTCCAAAATATCTCTGAGGTTCAGGAAAACAACCGAAGAAGCTGACTCATTACTGGGGCCAGACACATTTTTCCTGTGTGAGAGGCAGCAGCCCTCTGCGGCCCCACATGGGCTCCCAGATGGGGGCCGCCCCTCTCTGACCCCGGGAGGGAGGCGCTCCTATTTGAGCCCTGGCTCCACGCTTGATGAAGGGTCATTTGAGCCCGAGCGGGCTGTGAAGGGAGGCGACCGAGCGAATGACGAATGAACCGGGCTTGGAAGAAAGCTGTTTGCAGAAAGAGGAAGGGCCGCTCGCCACTCCGGGGCTCCCCAAGCGCTGAGCCAGGGGCCCGGGCCTGCCGGTGTTCCTGACCCTCTCTGGGCTCGCTTGAGTCATACCTTTTAAAGGTACAGCCCGGACTGCACCTGGCAGCCTGCTTCTAACCCAGAGCTGATTCTGCTCAGCCAGGGAGAAGGAGCGGCCTGGCAGCATCTCGGGCTGGTTTTCCTACGAATTTTCTGGATTTTGGAAGTGTTTTGTCTCTGGAGCTTTGAAAGTGGCTCAGATGCTCACTGCTGTAGAACACTTTCCTAGGCGTTGGTTGTCCCAGGGTCCCCGTGTGAGGCTGTGTTTTCCTCCTTCAGCAAACAGAGCAAACACACTGCATTAGGTCAGAACCATGCGTGAGCAGTGCGTGAGGCGGCAGGCTCCTGAAACGCGGCCCTGTCCTAGTCCTTGAGTCCTGCGCCAATCGGCTGGTTCAGATAAAACCACCATGCAGGCATACTGAAGGGCTGGCTCCGCGATGCCAGCTGTCGCCTGAGACTCACAGAAGGAGACTCAGATAGCAGACTATGTGACCGCGGGGTGCGGATTGTCCTCAGGAGCCACAGAGGCAGGAGGGAGGGATGGTTTCTAGTGCGCTCTGCGGAGCACATTGCTGCAGATGCCTGCATGGCCAATAGCTGGCCTCCGAGATGATGGGTTTAAGCATTAAAGCTCATGAACCAAGGGCTTGATTCCCATGCAGCAATATTCCGAGGTAAGGAGGTAACAGGTAGGACCATGAGAATCCCCCTGTCACCCATGGCCTGCCTGATGCATAGACCACCAGAGCTCCCTGTCACCCATGGTCTGCCTGATGCCTGGGCTCATGGCAGGATGGGCTGCAGGGAGACAGGTCAGGGTGGGGAAGCAGGGTTGCTGGGTGGACGTCACCGAGGGCATGCCTTGCCTCTGCCCCTTTCTTTTTTCTCTCTTTCTGCTTCTGTCCATCACAGGGTTAGACTTCGCTTGCACACACCCCCCTGCCACTAGGATGCTGTGCCTCATGCAGGCGCGTGGTAATGGAGCTTGGGGCTGAAGAGACCGTGGACTCCCAAGCTGTGAGCCAGCGTGAATCTTCTCTCCTTCAAGCTGATTTTCTCAGGTATTTTGTCCCAATGACAAAAGTTGGCTAACACGTCCATTTGTGCTGCCAACACACATACACACACATGTATGCATGCAGTGCACACGTACACACACACACACATACGTGCACACACACATACACGCACACTCCCCTGCCCATGGGGCGGAGCTTCTGGCTTGGAGGCGGGGCTCTAGAAGGAGACCCAGGGACACCGCTGAGCAGGGATGCTGCCGGCCTCAGCACAGACCCCAGGATTTGTGTCCGTCTTCTGTATCTACACTTGGTCACGGGCCCTGGGGCTTGGCCAGCAGCTCCCTGCCATCCCTGGCCGCCACCCACCACCTGAGCTACACTGCCTTAGTTGTGTACCCAAAGACCCGCACTGCCGCAGGGCTGTCAGCTGATGTCCCGACATGGACCCTCTGCCCATCTCTCTGGCCCCAGCCGAGTTCTGTGCTCCCAGAGGACCACAGGGCGGCTCACCTGGCTCCTGTGGTGCCAATACCCTGCCCGTGGCTGCAGGCCACAGTTGTGGCTCTGTTGCACCTGTGCTTGTGCCGTCCCAGGCTGCCTGAGCCACGCATCCCACCCCGCCCTACTCCCGGCTGTACCTGGGGACTGCATACCCGGTCACAGCACCTGCTGAAGGCTGCTTCCTCCTCACAGAGATCCTCAGCTCCCGTGAACCTAGTCGCCACAGTGGACGCTAGAGGTGACGTGAGCTACTCAGGAGTCTCACGCTCCTTTCTTGTGTGAACTTGGGTTAACCAGGAGACGGATTAATGAGGGGGGCCATGGAGCCAGCACCTCCTTCCTCACAGCACAGCTTTCAGCACATTAGCCTTGTTAGCAATACATCGTTCACATTGCTCTGGGGTGAAAATTCAAAATTCACACAGCAGAAGCCTTCACAGTGATTACAAATACATGTGGCGTAGAGTCCCACTCCTCAGAAATATGTGGGCCATGCATTTTTGTTACTATTAGATCTCTTAACCTATAGACACTTCCTAAAGTGGCATTTTCTTTTTTATTTAGTGTTTAATAACAGGCCCACATGAAACAAACACTGCTAAAGAAATATAAAGAGCCAAGTAGCGCAGGACTTCCCCAGAGGCAGGGGACCCACGGCTGCTGCTTTTATTTGTTAATTTCAGTGTTAACTTTGTCCTGACCTCTCCTGGAGAGCGAAGTCTGGAGCTCCCGCTCTCCCGCGTCTCTGTGGTGCTGGTGGAGTCGTGTTTGCGGCAGGATGAATCGGCCCTGGCCTCCTTGTGCCCTTGCTGTCCACAGGGCAGCGGGAATTCTTTTCATTCCAGCTAGAAATTTATCTTCTGGCTTTCTGAGTCTTCTTCGTTCCCTTGCCATCCATCAGAGTGGAAGCCCTGGCAGCGAGCCCTGCCGGCGAGGTCAGGTGGGACACCTGCTGGACGTGCCTCTTTTGTCAAAAAATAACCAGGGAGAAAATTGAAAGAAGACAGACAGCGACCCACCCCTAATTATAGAGCAGGCCATCTTGGCTTCAGACGGAGAGTTCAAGCTAAGGCTGTGTGGAAACAAAGCAAGATTTTTAAAAAGGAAGGTTTGTGTGTGAGGTGCAGCTCCTGCACTCTCCTGGGGTTCGGGGCTCTCGGCCGTCAAGGAGACGCCACAGGAGCCACAGGATAATTTTACTTTGCATCATGGAAAGTGTCACTCTCAAAATAAAACCGTTCCAGTCATGATGTCATTTAATTACTAACTAGAGCAATCATGCCCTCACCCTGCACTGCTGTAAAGGAGCTATTATTAGAGCCCTAAAGCTGAGAGAATGCCCTGGATTCTTCTGGGGAGACGGCATATTCGATCACATCCAAAGTTGGCATTACAGGCAAATGCACGGCGGCGGTGGCAGAGTCCCCTTGGGGTGGCCGATCTGGGTACTTTCACAGATGATCTGCTACGGACACTCAGAGAAGGATGCGCCGCCCCTGCTCCAGCCCCTCCACCCTTCTCTGACTCACTCTGCTCCACACTCGGCCATTTTCTAGAATTTATACTTGACATTCAATTACCGATTTTACAAAACTCAGTCAAATTTGTTGTGTGTGGGTAATGATTTTTCATATCAGTTTCCCCTGCTGCATTAAGATAACGTCTCTTTTCAGGTTCTTGGGGACACCGGGGCCAGCTGGGCCTTGGCATTTCTCCCCTGAAGGAGCAAAACAGAAGAAGCTTGGATGAAGAGCTCAGGGTAGGCAGGCCACCTGGAAAAGTTCTAGAAAGAGAAAGCAGCGCTGTGGTGGGTGTTGATGGGTTTTCCCCCAAGAAGTTCTACACCATCTAAAGTGCCCCCACTCTTCAGGATCCCAACAGAGGGCTGCCACCAACTTCCTCACAGAGGGGTGCTGACTGCCTCGCCGGTGAACCCTGGCTGGGCTGGAACTACAATAATGGGTGGTTTTATGACCAACTTCTTGAAAGGTTTTATATGCATTCATAATGGGAGACAAGGTGAGCAAAATCACCCTGTGCCCATAATTCTTCTGAAGTATCTGTTCTCCAAATATTGTTCTACCCAGAGGGTGCCGCCTTCAGATACTTGGAGCAACTTCTAAAGGGACCAGGCTGTCAAGCTGGAGCTTAATGCATGAATTGTCATTCAATACTGCAGACAAAAGCCACTCAATTGTGATTCTTTGCCTAATGTCTGCCTTTCTTGAAAGTTTTTTTTTTTCCCCTGAGCGCAGGCCAGCGTGGTTTACTTTGGGATCATGCAGGAATTTGTGGACTTTTGGCCTGTTCCACACCCACTCGGTTAGACACTTAGAGGGCAGAGCCTGGATTTAAGTCTCTGCAAAGATATTTGGGGAAAATGGAGTTTGAAACTCACGGTAGAGAGTGGAAGTCATTGTCTGTAAAGTGCCCCATAGTAAAAGCTTTAGATTTGGGGCCATCAGGGCTCTGTGACAGCTCTTCAGCTCTGACACAGACAAAGCATAGAGGGATGCGTGTGTCTGCGACCCAGAAAAACCGTATCAAACGGGCACTGGGCAGGACTGGGCCCACACCCTGCAGCCTGCCAACTCTGGCACTAGGCCGTGGCTTGAGAGTGGCGCCCGCCACGTCTGTCCTGTCACTGCACAGAGTGCGCCAAGTCTGTGTCATACAATAGTCTCTTGGTGAGTACGGGCAGGTCACATAACTAAATGGACACTTCTAGTAGATGTGGACATTTAGGCTGAGGCCCAAAACACTGTGCAGCTTTATTGCCAAATTCTTGGAAAGTTTTATGTATATTCAGGATGGGCGATAAGAGGGGTTAAACAACCAGGGGTGTAGAATTCCTTTGCAGCGTCTGTTCTTGGAATTTTCCTTTGCCCAGGGGGCGCCACCTACAAATGGTTGACACAGCGTCCAAAAGGGCCAGGCTGGCAGGAACTGTTCACTAATTTATATAATGAAGTTCACCCTTGTCGGTGTGGACTGCTCAATACTTTGGTACATATGGGCATTTGTGCAGCTGCCGCCGTTGCAACCAGGAGCTGCGCAGTGCCGTCCCACTGCAGGGTCCTTCCCTAGGGCCACAGCCAGCATCGCTCTGGCCTGTGCCCTGTCCCTGCAGCTGAGACCCCGCCAGAATGTCAGATGTGCAGAGCCGCAGTCCAGAGGGCCCTGGGTCTGGCTTCCTCCGCCTGGCGGGTGCGCCTGGCGGGTGCGCCTGCTGCTGCCTGTGCTGCTCGGCCGTTGGGGAGCTTGCGCTTTCTACTGCTGAGAGCTGCACTATTGTGTGGATGTGCCGCAGTTCACCTGTTCTTCAGTGATGAGAATTTTAGGTTACCCTGCACCCCAGATTTTGGTGATAATGAATGAAGTCGGCACAAACTCTCACGTGCAGGACTTACCGTGCTGGTGTGTGCCGTTTCTCTCGGGCAAGCCCCTAGGAGCGGGGAGCTGGGACACGCGGTAGGTGCGTGTCCATCTTTCTTGGCAGTGGTCACGTTGTTGCTTACCACAGCTGCCCTGCCTCGTGCCCCTCCCAGGAGTGGACGAGCACTGTCACAGCCAGCGCTGGGCACTGGGAGTTTTTAAATGAGTCCCAGTAAGGGTGCGTGATGGCGTGCTGTGGTTTTACTTTTAATCCCCTTCTCCTCCACAAGGAGTGACGTGGAACCTCTCTGTGTGTGACTGCCAGGCGCCTCTTCTTCAGGGAAGCCTCCATTCAGATTACATCCTCGGAAAACCTGCTTGTCAGCGAATGAGATTGCAAGCTGCTTCTATTTCGACCCAGGCTCGTGGTTGGTTGCTTCTATCAGACACCGCTCGTCTTTTCATCCTCTACCATGGGACAAATGTTTTTAAATTTTGGTGATGTCCAGTTGACTAATGTTTTATTTTATAAATTGTGTCTTCTTTGTCCCATCTAAGAAAATCTTCGCATAACACTAAGTTTCACGGTGTCACGTGCTGCTTTAGGTCTGTGGTCCATTTGGAGTTATCTCTTATACGTGGTGTGGGGTAGAAGTGGAGGCCTGTTCTCCACACGAGGAGGTCCAACTCTGCTGTGCCCTCTGTTGAAGATCCCGGGATCTTCCCTGAATATGTGGGCGATTCACGGACCCTACCCGCCTGGGTCTGCCGCTGAACTCCATCCCGCTCTGCCGACCCACGTAGCCCCCTGCATTCTAAGTGTCACTCTGTGTCCACGGCTGCTGCTGGACAGTAACTCTTGGCACTACAGAAACTCTCGAGTCCTCCAGAGTTGTTCTTGTTCTGAACGGTCTTGGCGACTTACTGTGGTTTATGTCCGGTTGTCCTCCTAAAGCCTCGCGCGGTCACTAAGGGTGGGCTTCTAGAGCTTGTGATTAATTCATGGTCGAGCGCTGGGATTATGGGTGTGAGTGCGGCGCCCACCCTGGGGTACGGAGCCTAAGTGCGAGGGAGGGAGGGAGGCCCGCTCTCCGCCACTCCTCCCTTGCTGCTCTTGCTGTTTTGCTGCTTTCCGCTGCCGTGGACAGCTGCCCTCTGCCGTGTGCCGCCTTGCCTTGGAGCCAGCTGATTATGGACTGAAACCTCCACAGACTGGGAGCTAAACACACCTTTCCTTCCTGAATTCTGAGGGTCAGATATTTTATCCCAGCAAGAAGAGAAAGGTAACTGAGAGACTCCTCTTCATTCTCTTGCCTTTCCATATAAATTTTAGAATTTGCTTGTCCCTGTTTATGAAAAAACCTTGCTGGTATTTTGGGGGGGCTTCACTGACTCTACAGATGGAGGTGGGCAGGACTAACACCGTTACTGTATTTAGTCCTCCCGTCCAGGACACAGAATGCCTCTCTAATTATCTAGGGCTTTTTGAACTTCTTTCATGAGAGCTTTATAGTTTTCTGTATATGTATCTTAAAATTTTTCTATCAGGTTTATATGCAAGTACTTAATTTGGGGGCAGGTGGAGGACGGGGTGCTGCCATAAGCAGTCCTGTTTTCTTACCTTCAGGTTCTAATTGTTCATTTTAGGGGTACAGGAAATCAATTTGCTATTTGTAGTGGCCCTGTTTCCTGTCCCCTTGCGCTGTGTGTATTTTTTTTCCACTCTTTCCTTGAGTTGTCGTCCTAGTTAGGACCTGGAGGGTGACACTGACGAGGAGCGGTGGGAGAGCCTGTCCCTGTCCAGTTCTCGATTCCAGGGAGGAAGCATTCAGTATCTGATCATTAAGTTTGATGATGACTGTAAGTTGGCTTTATATATATCCTGCAACTTTAATGAAATTCCTCAGTGCCGAAGTCTGGCAAATGGCGTCTCCCGCACCCATCTCCATGGTCCCTTGGATCTTCTAACGAGCTTGTCAGTATGATGAATCGCATTATTTATGAATACTGAGCCGTTTTGCATTTGCGAGCAGCCCCCACTTAGTCTTGATGTATTTATTCATTTTCTATATCGTTAGATGTGGTGTGGTAAATTGTTCAGGATTTCTGTTTATGGGAAATGTGATATGTATTTTTCAATTTATTGTAATACACTTGTGTGGCTTTGCTATTAAGTCAAAGCTGGCCTCACAAAAGAATTGGGAATTGTTTGCTTTTCCTCTATTTACTGGAAGAGGTTGTAGCAAATTTGTGTTATTTTTTTCTTTAAATGGTTGATGAAATTTAGCAGTGAGACCGTCTGACCCTCAATCTTTTACAGATGTGCCCCTATGTTTTATTTTTAAAGGTCTACTTACTTCTGCTAGAATGAGTGTTAGTAACGTTGCTTTCTAAGGAATTGGTCCACTTCATTTAAATTACCAACTTATTAGCCTTTTAGTGTCATGGGGACTGTTAGTAATTACCCCTTTCATTCCGAGCACTGATAGTTTGTGTCTTTTCTCTTTTCTGTTGCCTAGATTTTTATGTTTCTGAATCTTTTCACAGCTTTTGGTCTTGTTGATTTTCTTCCTTATTTTCCTGCCTTAAATTTCACTGCTTTCTGCCCCAGTGATGACTTCCTGTGTTTTGTGCTCTAGGTCTTCTTCTTCCCTTCCTTCCTTGTAGTGAATTTCACTGCGCGTCTCCCCGGCGTGCACCGCCGCCCCCGCTGCAAATTCCCGTGCCTGGCCCTGGCCGCAGCCCAGGAGGCGCATGCGCGCTGACATTCGTGACGAATACCGAAGCAAGGGCACCCCGGATGTGTCGGCTGCTTCCACAAATACGTATTTGAAGTTGAAATGCCTTGGGTTCATCTGCTAGCTCGAGTACCTTGTGTCTGTGGCTGGGGAGACGCACCTTCGGCTTCACGTGTTTCCAGCCGTGTCCTCGCTCTCTTAGCATCCTCACCCGAGAGGCCCACGGGGCTCTGAGCAGGAGGAAGACTGGGGTGTGATTCTCACCGAAGTTGGAACCGGAGAGGAGGTGGTGTCCCCAGGAAATTCACTTATAAGTAAGTGGTACTAATGAAACACTTGTAAAAGCTGTGCTTACAAACACTTGCAACACGCTCCAGGGAGGTTTGTGGCTCTGCCGAGCCTCCGCTGGAGTGCCCTACAACCACTCAGCCGCAGCGTGGAGATCCAAGGAAGGAAGACCTGAAATTCCTTCGGAAGAAGCCCAAGTGTGCTGTTCCCCGGGGCCGGTACGACGCCTTGTTCAGGAGTGACACCAAAATGCGCTTTGCCTTCTAGAGGTGACGCAAGATGGGCACCACTGTCTTGGTCACCTTGCTCTCACTGCTGGGACAAACACCTGACACCCAGAGTTAAGGAAGGAAAGGTTCACTTAGCTCACAGTCTGGGGAGGTTTCAGTCCATACTGCGCGGGTTCCAAGGCAGGGTGGCATGTGGCAGAGGGTGGCCCTTCATGGAAGACCGCAAAACAGGAGCTGAAAGGGAGGGGCAGCAGAGGCAGAGGCAGAGGCCAGCCTCTCTCCCTTCTTCATACTGATTCAGGCTGTCTGCCCAGGGTGAGTTTAGCACTCACACCCATAATCCCAGGAGCACCACACCCTTAATCCCAGCATTGGATTATGAATTAATCACAACCTCTAGAAGCCTCATGGCGACCTGAGGCTTGGGGGAGTGGTTGGACACTTAGACACAACTGGAACAACCGTTCGTCTTCAAGTTGCACATTTGGGTGACACCCACTTACAGGTCCCTGCCTTAAAGTTCTAATCTAATCAAGTCTCCACTTAAAGTGTTGTGTCATTGCTTAAGCAGTGTCAGTAAAACCAAAGCAATAAAAATCTCACAAGTATTTTAGAAGGAAGGTGAAATAAACTTCTTGTCGTATTATTTTAGCGGATGTGTTAACGACACTGGAATTGGAGTACCTACAAATAAAATAAAAAACAACTGCTTTGTATGCGTTCCACTCAGTGGTACTTTAGAAGGAGTTATAAAATTGCAACAGTGAAAGTTCACCAAGTTTTCATTAGCACCAATAAAAGCTGACAGCAAGAAAATAAAAGAAGAAAAATTAAAATTACTTCAGTAGAGTTAAAAGTATCTTTTGGTGGCTCCAGAATGCAGAACTGGACTCACCGGTAGTGGGGTCACTTGGGGTTCCCTGCTGGGCTCAGGCCACGTGGACAGAACTGCTCGGCTCTCTTCCCCCAGGTCTGCTTCCGACTGGGCGGCTCCCCTCCCAAGTCTCCGTCTTGCATCCTCAGCAGGTCCCAGGGGCCGGCTCCCACTTTCCTTGGGGTGTGTGGTGTCTTCATGGCCTGAGAACACCATTGCCCCCTCTCCCCCACTCCTTCGGTCTCAACTGTAAGGGTCTTTCAGGCATGGAAGAGATTTCGGATTTCATCCCAAGGGCAGCAGGAAGTCATAAAGGAGTGAGGTAGAGGGCCAACCTGACTGGAGAGGAATCCACGCAGATCATCCTGGCTGTGCTGTGGGGGGCGGGATGGGGGGAGAGAGCCGCTGCCCACGGTGCCCACGGCAGTCACGTCTGGGATCAGCTGCCTCGTGAGGAGGGAAGGCAGTGCAGGACGAGAGTGAGGCGGGCAGAGCGGGAGAGGACAGCTCCCGAGAGCTCCCTGTTAGGAGACAATACTGAAACAGTACCTGAGAAATTGCAAAAAGAAGAAGAAAATAAGGATATAAACTGGAAGTGCGAGGGAGCTTGCTGTGCCCTGGGGGAGGGCCAGGAAGGGTGCCACTTGAGGTGGGGAGGTGGGCAGGCCTTTGCTGCACCCCAGGGAACCCCCATGTCTTTCTCTTCATGATGTGAGGACAGAGGGGGACCCTGGCTGGGTGTTGTCCCCCGATTTCCTCTGAGACCTGTGTTCTCACCATGTGGTAGGAAGTGGCAGTTCCGGTGGGCTCTGCAGTGGCACCATGTGGCTCTAGGTTCGGATGGAGGCTGCCTTTCCTGTGGCATGGGAGGCTGCCGTGGCTTCCGTCTGTAGGTGATTCCAGTCTGTCCCTTGCCAAGGCCACAAAGGAAGCAGGAGGAGCAGGGTGCCGCGCAGTGCCACGGCCAGCTGGTCAGGGAGGAGCCCCCACTGCAAGGCACAGCTCTCCGGTTAGGAACACAGGAGGGAGCTGAAGGACGCCCGAGGCCAGGGCAGCGCGCTGATGGGACCCCGTGGCGCCCGGCCAGCGCCATTGCTGGGATCAGCATCTGTTTCTCCTAGGTTCTGTCTTGGGTTTCACTGAGAGAGCTTTCCTAACCTAATTACGTGTGTCAACTCTGTGGCAGCCATCACTGCTGTCTGCTTAACCTCCCTAAACAGCCCCATTCTGAGGGCTTCAGGGGCTGTCGCGGGGAAGACTCTGGGTTACGCTCCATGGGACGGATCACAGCGCAGGGCAGCCGAATGGCGCAGCCCGAGCCCCTTCCTGCACTGACAGGGACTGAGCCCTGGCACCGCCTGGCTGGCTTGGCTCTCGTGGTGGCTTTGTGCATTAAGCTACGGGTGACAGCAGACACATCTAGCAAATTACAGAGACCTGAACGGGTTCCAAGGTACGAGCTCGCAGGCGGCTGCCTGAGTAATCAGCTCAGAAATCAGACACATGCCCCTCAGCGCACCCTCCCACCCCGACCCCGGGCCCTGGACTGAGTGGACAGATGGGAGGGTACCCAGCAGTGTTCAGCTGGGGCCAAGACAGAGCCCTGTGTGCGTGGTCTCTGTGGAAGTCTTAGAGCATGAGTGGACATCCTCTCTCTCTCTCTCTCTCTCTGTCTCCCTCTGTCTTTCTGTCTCTTTATCTCTGTCTGTCGCTATCTCTGTCTCTGTCTTTCTGTCTGTCTGTCTATCTGTCTGTCGCTATCTCTGTCTCTCTGTCTCTGTCTCTCTCTCTCTCTCCCCCTGCCATCTTGACCCAGAGCCTTTCTCCACTTCTCCATCCCTCGTGGCTCAGGGGCTAATGGGAATCATTTCTGAGGAAATGCTTTGGAGAACAAGGTTTGAAGGGGCGGATCTGGCCCTGCTGGAGGCTGCTCCATCTCTGCGTCTGTGTCTAGGGTTCTGCTGAGTTCTGGGCCAGGGCAGCTTCTGTGCTCCAGGTCACTTTGTGTGTGCTCAGGGTCACCCAACATGGGGAACTAGAATGGAGAGGTGTGGCCCAGACAACTGGACGTTCTCAGGGTTTCTCTCGTCTCTATCTCCTTCTCCTTTTCCATCTCCGTCTCCCTCTCCCTCCCTCCCTCTCTCTCCCTGCCTCCCTCCCTCTCCCTCCCTCCCTCCCTACCTCTTTTTCTCCTTCCCTCCCTCCTTCTGTCTCTCTCTCCCTCTCTTCCTCTCTCCTCTCTCTCTATTTTTCATCTGGAGTAAGCATCAGGGTGGAACATGAGTGAGATAGGGGCTGAGATGCTCTGAGTGTCCGCGTTAAGCTAGTGGCTGTGTTCTACTGAAGGTCATTTCTGAGCCTCGCTAGGCTATTGCTGAGTTTCTTTTATGTTTATGAAGCCATTGCTCTTCCTGATGGTTAGTCCTGGGGTTTCCATTTGTGGGATTTCTCCCTGAGCCCTGGGGAATTCTGGAGCACACACTGCAAACCTGTGACCATAGTTTCATCAAAGTCATCATTTTTTAAAATGCTGGAGAAGCGGAGATGCTAATGTTTCCCATCAGGTTATAAAGCGACTTATCATTTTCATTCTTCTTGTTACTAAAGACAAATTCAAATTTATAAAAGCATTTCACCCAAGTTGGTAAAGTAGAATCATTTCTTTTGGGGGGAAACATTATCTATATTTGGCTATAATAAAAAGTTAATGGGTAAGAGCAACCCTGATAAGTAATAAAGATAAGGCTCATTATAGGAGGCAGGACATTTTCTGGTTGAGGAAAGTTTAAGAAAAATAAATTACCAGACTCTCTTCTGGGAGATAAAAATCTGGCAGTGTCTGAAGTTGGGCACGGCGTGCATTTGTCAAGGTTCTGCCACTGACAGTGTTCAAATTCCCTGCGCTGTTTTGCAGCTACTCTTTCTCTTATTAAAAACAAAATGCTCAGACTTCCTTAACCCTCTTTTGTCTTTTTACAGAGTCAGCATGTCTGGTTCTCATGCCAAAAATGTTTTTAACTCTGGCATTTATGAGACACGAGTAAATAAGGTATGACAGAGGCGGGTGGTGGAGCAGAGCCCTGGGCCCTGCCTGCGGCTGGCCGGCGCTGGCTGCGCGCTCTGGAGAGCCGCTGGCGTGGGCTCAGGTGTGCAGGGCTGTGAGGCTGCGCGCCGCTGGCCATGGGGGCAGTATGCTCACCGTGGAAACTGGCCGCCGCTGCTGACAGAGCTCTGCCCCTGCATCCAGGAGGCAGCCACGCACGTACCCGCGTGGTAGGTGCCACCGCGGTCGCTTGATCACTGCCATCACCATCCAGGGCCCTTCTCCGTCCCTGGTGGCTCAGAGGCTGACATGAGTCATTTCTGAGGAAACGCTGTGGAGAACAAGGCTAGAAGAGGTGGATCTGGCACGGCTGGAGGCCGCTTGCTCCCTGCGTCCGGCTGCAGGATTCTGCTGAGTTCCGGACCAGGGCAGCTTCTGTGCTCCAGGTGACTCGTGTGTGCTCAGGGTCACCCGGCGTTAGGAACCAGGATGGAGAGGTGTGGCCCGGACAGCTGGAGGTCCCCCTGGGGGGGGGGGGTTCTGGTGCAGAACTAGGCTTGCGCCTGGTCTAGTACAGGCCTCGCACTTCCAGGTAGGAAGCTCGGAGGCATAAACGCAGGTCTGGAGCTTGTTTAACAGCTTGAGTTTTGCAGGAAGATTATGAGTTTGAGCATAGCTAGGGCATCCTGGTGACAGAGGAAGACCCAATCTCAAAATCAAAAAAGGCTTTAGATGGAGCTGAGTTTGAAGGCCCTGAGTTCAATCCCTAGAACTAGAGGAATAAAATTAAGTGAACAACCAACATTTTACTCCTGGCACTGATCTTTCCTATGTAAAAGAAAATCAAGCTGAAGGCATGTTTTTGAGAGGCCTCCAATGGGCAGGAGGAGAGCAAACCATCTCCTCAGGTTTGTATTCACAGCCGACTCCGAGGATAGACCCTTACCCAGCATCAGGCACGTGTGCGAGGTGCGGGTGGCACTCTGTGGACATCTGTGCCCACTGAAATCATACTGAGAGGCTTGGAAATCCCAGGGCAGGCTCTGCTCTGTGTCCTTCGTCAGCCCTGGCTCTGGCCATCTTACAGCCCATCACGGGGAGTTGGAAGGCTGGCTCAGAATTTTTTTATAAGCTCGCCTTGCTTGCGCCAGCCAGCTATTTATTTGATGCATCTAAACACCAAATATCCTGTTACATTTCATTAAAACATTGGCCCTCACTTTCTCCTTTCTCTTGCCAGCTGCAATTCTAGGAAGCCATCACTTGCAGGTGGAAAGAACATTTCATAAATTTCACTTATTCAGCCGTCTGCTAGGAACAGTCCTGGCCAGAAAGGGAACTCCCCGAGGCGTTGCTGGCTTCAGGAGCCCTCCCCACCTGCTCGCCCTCCACCTAGGACCATTTCTAGGGCAGCGCTGGAATTTCACCTTCACCATCCTCGCCCTTTCACAGGGGACTTTCCAAATGCCAAGTCTTCTTGATTTTTCAACTGGTTCTCTGATCTAGTGGTTTCGCACTCTGAGTGCAATCACCAATTAGGGAAAAGTTGGGACATTCACGGAATCACCCGGGGTTAGAACTTCCATTGGAGGGGATTCTAGTCTCATATCCGGCCATGTGGCTTTCAGCTGGGATGATTTTGCTTCCCCAAGGGACAGTTGGCAATGACATTTCAGTCATTGCTAGATGGGGGTTCTCCTGGCATCTTCCAGGTAGATGTCAAGATGTGACTAGAACATCCTGCGATACAGAAAGATCAGTTGAGCGAAGGGTGCTGGTTGTCAGGGGTGGATGGGGTAGGGAATGAGAGTGGGGGACAGGACAGGGAGAGATGCTGGTGATGTTTCAGCCAGGCAGCAAGAGGAAGTGTTTATATCCATGGCCTAGCCATTGGCCCAGGAAACCACAGTCCATAATGACAGCCACCTCTAAAGATCTAAAAATAAATCTCAAATGTCTCAACACGAAAAATGCTAAGCGAGGTATTGATGTGATCCCTGGCCTCATTTAATCATTCCCCATTTATACACACTGGGAGGCATCACTTTGCACTCCTAAATGCCTGCGGGCACGTCTTGTCCATTACGACTACTGGAGTACCGATAAGCAGGTAACGTGGCAATGCACCCTAAGTCTGCATTGGTAGTGTTCCTATCAAGCGCGTGTCAAGATGGTGCTATTTCAGATGCGCTGAAGGAACTGAAAGAAATTATTAGAATTATAAAGCAAGAACCTGAGGCTTCCCTTGCACCTGTGTTTCGCTGCTGTCTGTCTCCAGCCTATGGCTTCCTCCCACTGAGAGGCAGCTGACTTTCTGGCCTGGGGAAGCCCTGGGTTTGGGGAGGGCTAGGATCCAGGAGCCGCCCGCCGGCCCTGCAGCCCAGGGCCTCAGCCTCCCTGACTCTGCCTCTGCTCTGGGCTCATCAGCCTTAGGTCGGGCCAGGGGACGAGCGACCACGGCCAAACCACGGATGCTTCCTGATGGCAGCGAGGAGCAGGAGGCCGCTGCGTAAGAGGAGAGGATGGTGCGTGGGGGGTGGGGGAGTGGGTGGGGACAGCTCAGAGGCTAGCACTCCTGTCCCAGGAACTCTGGATCACCCTGCAGTGAAAACACCGAGTTTCCTGTGCTGGGCTGAGGAAGGCAGGGCCCCTGTCTCCCGGGGAGCCCTTGACAGGCTGCCCGAACCACAGCCCTAATCACTGAGGCACGTGGCTGACGTTTTGCAAGCCGCTTGGACAGTGAGCTCTCCCCAACCGGAAAGCCGGGAGCAATTTTGCCGCGGAGGACTGGACCGCTCTCCATCTGCCTCCTCCCCAGCCTGGTCTGCACAGCAGGGTCCCAGGTGGGGCTGAGCACCGAGCTTCTGCTCTTTGGAGGGCATGACACTCTGGGATTTTGGCACAGTCATGCCTGTTGCTGTAATAACGATGTTTTACATCTATTTTTTTTTAAATCCAGGTGGATTCAGAAGCACCCTATACTCATTGTTTAGTAATTATAGCAAGTTATAACAATTTAACTTGACTAACACTAAGCGTAGTTCCTGCATGAATCATGAGGGGTTGTGAGGCCACACAAAGGTACTCCGTTGATCAAGGGCAACATGAACCTGGCGTCAGTTTCCGCAGAGGTCTGCCTGGCTCGGAGTTGGAGAAGTCCCTGCCAGCTGCCACCGCCTGGCTTCTGCCCTGGACCTCCGTGGGGGATTTCAGCAGGAAAGGAGTCCCCACTGCTGCTGGGAAGACGGAGTTTGCAAACCTGGCCTGTTGTGGGGCTGCTGTTAGGTGGTGGGGTGGCTTGAGGCTGCACAGCTGGTAACTTGCTGAGCTGAGACAGGGCTAGGTGTTGCCAGCCCAGTGGCCTCTCTGCACAGCGCTGGCCCCTGCACACAGCCTCCTGTGGAGCTGCAGGTCCGGCTCCTCAGGCAGCTTCCAGAGCAGGGCAGCCCCTCTCTTAGGCCTCAGACTGCAATGGGTCCTCAACACGGGGTAGGGGAGCGGGGCACCAGTGCAGGCCCAAGGGGGTGGGATGACAGCTCCCTGAGGAGGTCCCCAGCTGTGCCTGTCCCTTTTGTCACCGGGACGCACTATCCAACACCTCTGCCTTAAAGGAGAAGAGGCTCATGGCGGTGCATGGCTTTCAGAGATTCAGTCCCTGGTCGGCTGCAAGACAGACCCGGGCTGGAGGAAGAGTCCGCGGGAGGAAGAACGATCCACCCGGGCAACCTGCAAGCGGAGGGAGAAAGGATGGCCCTGGGACGGGAGTATGCTGCTCCCAGCCACACTCAGGGACTTCCTCTAACCAGGCCCCAGCCCCTCACAGTGCCTTCAACCACGAGCTCGTCAGTGGACCAGGCCTGTAATGAGCATAGCACCCCCCTGAGCAGATCGTCTTCCAAGGCCCCACTGTTGAACATGTGAAACTTTTGGGGGGACGCTTCAGACCTGAACCACAGCACCAATCTAATCTCTGGATGTCGACTAAGCTAGGATCCCCCACAGAGGGGAATTATAGCTGCAGATGGAAGTCGGGCACTAACCCCTGAGGTCCCCCAGAGAGATCTTCCTGACCCATCAGGGTGGCCCAGGGTCACTGCAGAGGTTTTAGATCATGAAGAGAAAACCTGAAAAACCAGCCAGAAAGAGGCGCACGGGAGAAGCCGTAGCCAGCATGTCAAGTTTGGAGGTGAGAGGGGCCAAGAGCCGAGGAAGCTGGGCAAGGCCAGGGCCAGACCCCCAGGAGGGAGCCCAGTCCTGCCAGAGCTGTCCAGAGCCACGCAGACTTCGACTCTGTGTCCTGAGTCACTTTGTGATAACTTACTACAGCAGTGACACATTACCAACAGGATCCCTCAGTCCCACGGGTGAATGCCGGAGGGAGCTTGGGCTCGGGCGACTCCTGCTGTCTGTGACAGGGAGCTCTGTCTGTGAGTCCAGCTGCACGCAGGCAGCTAGATCAGTGCCGGGCAGGCTGCAGACTTCAAGGATGGGCTGAATTGGACCTGGCGGTTAGCAGCGCCATCCCAGCATTCTGGGAGGCTGAGGCAGTAGGATCATGAGAGTCGGAGCCCGGGCTGGGCTGTAGCGCAATGCGAAGACCTGGGGTTCATTCTCCAGTATCGGAAAAAAAAAAAAAAAAAAAAAGGAAGACTGCGATGAGTGAAGAACCTGCTTTTTATAACAACAGCCAGGCAATGGGAAAGACTCGGAGCGTGGCTCCATGGGGTGTGGTTACTGGGTGGCCGAGCTCCTCTTCCGGCACTTGGGTACCGATCTGTGTGTACACGTGGCCCGACCCAGGCGGCTTCTGAACTGAGGCGTCTGCCCAGGCTCCCGATGCACAGGCCCGGCGGGCTGGTAGCCCTCCCTCAGGCATCCGCAAGCAGTGCAGAGTGGAAGCGGCCCTGGAGCTGGGGCAGGATCCCGCGGCACCGCTGCACAGCCTGGTCTCATGCCGACACCCGCTGACCTGTGGGGGCCGCAACCCAGGCTGTCCTGGGCGGGCAGGTGGCAGGAAGGGGTAGATGATACAGAAACAAACTGGGGGTGGGTGAAGGGGAACGGGTACCTGTCGGGTGGCCCCGTTGCACAGTCACCTGTGGGATAGGGCCTGGGGTCTTGGGATCAGGTGATTTTTTCAGAAGTCCTATGGCGTTTTAAAAATCCAAGACACTTTACAGGGTTTATATTAATATTCATTAAAAAGCACTAGCAACTAATCCAAGTTTTTAATGTTGTGGAAATAAAACACATTTGGGCGCTGGATTCAGCCTGCCGGGCCCTGGAGAGCTCAGGCCGGTTGGGTGGAAAGTGACTTCGAGCACGTGTAGCCTGGGCAAGAAGAAGAATGGCCACCGTGGTGGCAGCGCGAGGCCACAGCCGTCCTCCGCCGTCCTCGGCCGCCGGGACGTCCAGGTGCCGTGGGCAGCCCTCCCAAGCGGCGTTGGTGCTCAGGGCCCTGGGGCTCACGCACTGAGCAACTCTGTGGGGCCTTGGCGGGGACAGAGAGAGAGCAGGGCCCGGTGAAGGGGCCTGAAGCTGCCTCTCGGTCTCCGTTTCAGCGCTCTTTCTTGGAGCTCGAAGGTGATGGTCGCCTCTTCAGCTGAAGCTAGAGTGGAGCTTTGGGTGGCCCGTGGGGACAGCTCACACGCCTGTGGCCTGCTGTGTACATGTGCAGCCCCAGGACTGGCCGCCTGGCTTTCTGTGCTGGCCCAGCCCACCCCCCAGGGGCCCAAAGTTGTAGCTCCCTGGGCCCTTGGCAGAACCCACACTCTGCCCTCCTGGAGCCGTGGCCCTGGCGTCGGCAGGCGCCAGCAGGCGGAGGGGCGGAGGTGCGCCTGCCTCCCAGGCCTCAGAGGACAGGCCTCAGGCCCGAGGTGGCGTCCCTGCGTGGAGACTGTGACAACGTTGAGGGCGGATGAGGGAAGCGACACAGACAGCTGGCATGCCCGTAGCCCAGGACAGAGACCCGGTCACGGTGACGTCTCCTGGCCTCAGAGGGGCCCAGTGCCAGAGTCTGTAGGACCCAGGACTCCCGGTTTCCGGAACAGTGAGAGAGCTGGTGTCTGTGTTCAGCTGCCTGGTGGGAGGTACGGGCTGCAGCAGCCCTCGCAGGCATCCCAGCGCGGTCGGACGTTCCCAACAATTTTTGCTCTTATAAATAGTTCCGTGAGAGCAGAAGCATACGGGAGAGTGCCGTGCTCCCTGCCTGCCAGAACTCGGTTGCTGTGACCACCCAGCTGCCTACAGAGCTCTCTCCGACCCCGTGTTCTGTGGCTGCCGCAGAACGCCAGAGACGTGGTAATTTATAAAGCAAGGAGCTCGCTTGGGCAGCATGCGTGGCAGAGCGAAGACACGGGTGCCGGCCTCACATCCCAGCAGCCCGCTCCGGTGATGGCTAGTCCAGCTCCGTGAGGGCGGCATGCACTGCCCTCAGGGCCTGGTCACCTCTTTGGGGCCTGGCCGCTGCCTGGCTGGAGGGATGGGCAGGGCACGCGGCGCGGCGCTGTGCGTGGAGACGGCCCAGCCCAGAGCGCATAGAAGTGGGAGACCGGCCCCGAGTGTGAGGACCCCACCTCGGTGTTGCCTTTGTTTACTTCCTTGGCAAGGAGCACACGAGCGGTCTGTTGGTGCCAGCAAAATGCGATTCATACGCGGCGTTGAAATGCCGAACTCCGCTGCTGGGAAGTGGGTGATGCAAAATTTTGAAATGGAAATGTCACAGTTGCACAAATAATGAGACTGCAGGGCCCTCGTGGCACTGCCAAGTCACGTCTTAACCAACGGAAGAGGTCCAAAGAGCAGCAGGGAGTTTGGCTCCTCCGGGGTGTGGACTGGAGCTTGGAGATGAGCCCTGGGTCTGGTGAGGCCCTGCCTGTGGGCGGAGCACCGTGAGGGCGGGCTGGGAACCTGGGGCTGCGGGAGGCTGGTTCTGTACCCTCATATGCGGCCCATGGAGGAGGGGAATAAATGCAGGAAGGGAGGGGTCGGTTTCTTGTCCCTCGGACCTGAGGCGTGCAGGCACGGCAGCCTCTGGGAAGCAAGCTCCCCTGAGCCACCTCCCAGAGCAGGTACTTACCTGGCCAGTAGGCCCGCGGTGTCCACGTGCAGTTTGAAAAACTGCCTCTGTGGGCATGTCTGTGGGTGCACGTGTGTGTGCAAGTGCGTGTGTGCACGTGTAAATTGGTACGCGTGCTTAGTGTGCACGTAGGTGTGCACACTGTCACTGGAGTGCGAGGTGGGCATGCTGCTGGCTGCGGTTCCTGTGAGGAAGTGAGGGCTTGCTGAGTTGGCTCTCTGCGCCTTGGGAGTTCAGCCCAGGCTGCATAGCAGAGCTCGCTGGCCCTGAACGCAGGCCAGCAAATGCCCCTCCCTACATCTCCTCATCTGTCACGCACCCACCTCTGTCACCTGGACTGCAGGAGGAAGGGCGATGCCTGGGAGTGCTGGGGTCACCCTCAGCCCCCTGGGCACAGGTGCTGGGAGCCCCGGCAGGGCTGGGACACCCCATATTTGCTTTCTTTACGACTGGTCAGGTTTGCATTTCTCCTTCTACATTCTGAAGAGGTTTCCCAGAGCTGCATAGCCTGATCTGTGCTCAGACTCCTGCTCCCTGGGGTCTGGAATCCCCTGCAGCTCAGGTCAGGGCCTGCAGAGCTGGTGGCAATCAGTATGTCACCATCTCCAGCACCCACGTGTTGCTCCACACTAACCAGCTTTGATTTTCTGTCCTGAGATTAGACAGAGCATCCGGATCGTCTCTTCAGTCACCAAAAGTTCAAGGTTCAAGAGCAAAGCCCCAAGTTTACTGCCTCATTGAAATAGTCCTTTGGAACTTCTGTCTTCTCCCCATCTCGGCGTCCATAAACTAGGTGGCCTGGTTGGTCTGGAAGGCTCTCCTGGGCACCCTCACCTGTCTCCAGCAGAAGATTTAAGAGTTTGTTCTGATGCAGGAATGAATGAGGTGGGCTGAGTCTGAACTTGGGTGTGGTGCATGGGGGGCTGGTTGGCTGCTAGGAGTGCCCAGCAGGGGCTCGAGAACACAGGCTCTTCCTTCCTCCTGTAAACAGGTGGCGGGGGAGAGCCGGGCCTCCAGGCGGATTCAAGAACGCAGCTTCAAAATATTTATTCTTGGGCCCCAGGGAGACCGTGAGCATCGCTGAGGCTGTTTCCTTCCAGGAATTTAGTTTGACTGTGCTGTTCTGCTGTGGAGAAAGACAGCTGTATGAGAAAGGCATTTGTGGGACCCATGGCCCCATCATACAGACAAGGAAACTGAGGCCTGGGGATGGTGGGTGCCTCTGCCACACAATTATTGGGTGACATCAGACTCCGGAAACGGGAGCTCCAAGCCTTGAGAATTCTCTGCAGCCCTCCACTCCCACAACGGCCTCCCCACGCAGGTCAAGTGTCTGCACTGTAGTGATGGCGATTGCCTCACGTGGCATCTTTGTGACAATTTCCTGTCAGCGCACACGCTTTGAAGCAGCATGGAAGTTTTGAATTTGCAATTCTAGCCTTCCCTCCAACAATTTCTTCATAGGATGCTCCACTTTAAAAATACATGTACTTTGATTGCAGGCGTAGCTTTTTCTGATCAACTCAGGGAAGATATTATTGCTAGGGTGGGGAGACAGCTCAGTAGAATAAGCACCTGCCTGGCAAGCGCATGTTTCAGGGTTCAATCCCTGGTGCCGGGAAAAAAAAAAAAAGAAAAGAAGGTACATTATTGGTGTGGAGAGGCATCAGGAGCGAACCTAGAGGCGCGGAAGGTGGTTCTTGGTAGCTGTCCATCTTAGTCAGTCAGCGTGGGGCCGACTTTGGGATCATTAGGCCAGTTCACAGGCGCTCGTAGGAATTGCCAGAAACACAAACAGGCTCGCGGCCCCTCCTTCTTGTCTTGCATTTTTGCTTCCCTCTATAATGCAGTTACTTAAAGAATAGAGCAAATAAATGGAAGATATGGAAATGAGCTCAGACGTTGGCTTGGAGTAACAAAGCCCTTTCATGTTCCCTCCAGAGCTCTCTCTCCATGCACCGTGGTGCCAAGTTTTGGTAAATAAGCCAAGTTGGGATTAAGTTACAGCCAGGCATGTTTGCCTCTACCCATTCAATTTATGCTTGGCAAACTTCAGAGAGCATTCATAATAAAGTCTCATTTCGAACATTCTGGAGCCCCGGTGGAACTCTAGTAACACTGGTTATTCATTTAATGTCTAACTCTAGAAGTTCAAAGCACTTTGCAGGCGTTCCCTGCCTGCTCCCGGTGTCCCCGCCAGACTTTACAGATGGGAAACGTCCGCCGAGGCAGGGGAACTTGCGTGAGATCGCCCAGGAAGGCCCCGGAACACCCTAACTTAGTCACCCTTCCTGACACCTCTTGGAAGCTCCTGTGCCGCCAGGGGTGAGGCGTTCCCGAGCTCTGACCTCAGCGTCACTGAACAGGGACTATTTGTTTACTTCTCCATGGAGATCTTTAATTAAGGCAAGCAGAAGCCGTGCAGACACCTCTGTGTGTGTGTCATGGCACTAATTGGGCAGAGTGGCTTTTAAATATTTTGATTCCTTGGCGGTGAAGCAGGCGCACTGGTGGTTAGCGAGCAGGCGGCGTGGGACCCGTCCTGTGGGATGCAAGCAGTGGCAGGGTTTCCTTGGCTTTCGGCGCAGACCCACGCTAGTGCCTGAGGTGGGGGGCAGCGGTGCTGTGACAGGCAGGTGGCAGGATTAGCCGCCCACAAGGCCTCTGCCTGGGTATGGCTGGCGTTTCTGAGTCCTGCCCATCTCGAAGCGCTGCGGCACCTGGTGGGCACTGCTGGTGTCCCGTAGGCTCTCCTGCCGTGAAACTGCATATTGTTCCCAAGATGGAGACTGGTGTGTCAACCTTGTCAGAGAGGGGGCAAGAACGAGCTCGTTCTGTGTCCCAGGCTCCCTGGCAGGTCTCAGGGCTCCTGGGGAGGGTTTCCTCGATGTCACCCACAGCAAACTAGTGATCAGTTTGCAATGTGTGGCTCTGACCAAGGAAAGCCCACTGCAAGGACTTCTACCCACTGCAGCATGGCCTCTGCCCCGGCAGCCCTGCTGAGGGTCGTGGGGCAGGCCAGGCCGCCAAGGGAAGGGCGTGGACTTCCACACCCTGCTCACTGTACAGCTCACAGTGAAGTCCTCTCCAAGGCTGTTTGTAGGAGCCAGAATTTAAGGGTGCTCTGCTGCTCGCAGGTGCTTCCTGCTCTGGCACCTGGGGAGCCCCACGCTGAACATACAACTCTGGGCCAGTGCTCCACGGAGTCCGGGGCAGCTGCTCCAATGCTGACTGTGGAGCCAGGCAGATTCAGTGGCCAGGGATGCGTCACTCAGCTCCTGTGAGCCTCAGTTTCTTCATTTGTAAAATGGGATCATGCCAACAGCACCTGCTTCACAGAGAATGGTCAGCTCAATGTACGCTCAACTCCTCAAGGCTGGGCTCCAGGCATCATTAATATTCTGTTAAGTTATTGACTTACTATTCTTATTCTTAGGAATTTTTCATACTCTCTTTCTCTCTTTGAAGCTTAGAGTTGGACAAAGGTAGGTAGGGAGAAAGGTGGCCAGCACTGAGAAGGAGGGGTCTCCAGGGCTGGGCACGGTGGGGGCTCCTGCGGGTGTCACAGGAGGACTCGGTGGCAGAGACCACAGCAGGCTCTACCTCCTTCCCTGAAGTCAGGTAGCAGGTCTCAGGCATCAGAAGGAGTTTCAAGGAACTTCACAAGACCCAGGCCGGGGAGGAGACCCAGAGTTGGGGTGAATCACCGAGGAGACCCTCCTGGCTTTGCTTGGCCTGGTTCAGCAGTGACACCTGGGGAGGGGGACCAGTCAGGCCGCAGGTCCACAGCAGCCACGTGAAGCTGAAGTTCACTGGGTGCCTGCTGCTGATGCTACAGGAACTTTCCTGGCCTGTGCGCTTATCCTAGGAGGAGAAACGCTCGTCCACCTTCGCGGGGGCAGCTGGTGCCAGGGAGGGTACAGGAGTGGTGGCCTGGCTGGTGCGGGGGTGATAGCCATGGACAGATTGGCAGCATAGGAGGGTGCCACTGTCCCTTGGAAATGCCAGCAGACCCCAAAGGCTCCACGAAGGCCCCACTCACAGTCAGTCTGCTGAGCCCCATTGTGCATCCACTCGCTGGCCCAGTTGACAGGCAGGACACAGAGAGCGGCTCCCGCTGTTTCTGAGCCTGGGCGCCCAGCACGCTGACCCTGGGCAAATTTCGCTGCACGAGGAGTGAACTCGGATTACAGTCAACAGGGAGCACTCCCATGAAATAATCCAAACTACAGGATGCGGGGAGAAAGTTGTGATTCTTTCGTCTTACCCCCTCGCAGGCCTGTACAGTTGGGGAGGAGCCACGAGGGGGTCGGCAGAGTGAGAGGCAGTGGTGAGCGTGTGCGAAACTGGGTCGGAAAAGGCAAGCTGTGTCAGACTCTGACGTGGGCCTGGAAGAGGTAGCATCAGCTGAGACTCGGGCAATCGAGCACTGGAAGTGTTGGAAGCTCTCTCGGGGGGAAGAAAAGTGGGAGGAGATGGAGAGGGGTGGAAATGTCTGTATAACTCTCCGTGAGAGGAAGTGGGGTGCTGCTGCAGGGATAATTTTTGTTCCTGCACAGAAATGTAATAAAAGGAAGGGCGTTCTTCGAAGAGATTCCAGAATGGAGCCGCCCTGAGCTTTGAGGTTAAGCTGAGGGGCAGTGGGGACCCCTGAACAGGTATCAGTGAGGAGCGAAGGGTCAAACATGAGTAGAAGTAGGGATGATTCCTTAAGAAAAGCCTTGGAAAAGGCCCACAGTGAGAGGGGAGCCATAGTCAAGGAGGCCCTGGGAGCTCACGGGCTGGTGTGCAGGGGAGGAGTTCATTCTGCTGGGTCCCCCACAGGACATCCACGAAGACTGCGTGTCTCAGGGCTTCTGCAAATCTAAGAAGTGTGCAAGGGCAGGAATGGGACCATGCACATCCTTGGAGCCCAGAGCACCCGAGCCAGAACTATGAAGATGTAAACAGGAAGCTGGAGCCCCTGGACAGTGAAAACAAAGCAAGACAAAGCAAAACATTCCTGAATAGCTATAGGGTCGGAGATGAAACCAGAACCGCAATTATAAACAATTTAAATAGATTTATGCAAAAACTCGTCCTTGGGGCTGATGGGTGTGTTTTACGGCCTCGGCTGCAGCAGTGAAAATGTGGAATGTCCTGAACATCTGAGGAGGCGGCGAGGCAGGGTGCTGGCCCTCACGGGGAGCGAGTGTGGCCCCCAAAACATCTTTATGGAAGAGGGGGGATGCCCTTAGTGGGTTCTAAGTAAAAACGCCAGATACACGGAGTTATTCCACTCTCTAAGTTGTGGTTGTTTGATTTGTGGGCTGGAGGGACATTATATATAATATATACATATCTTATGTGTATTATATGTTTGTATTTGCTTATGATGACTGTCTGCTTTATTCTGATGGAAGTTATCTGCCAGAACAAGCATGGATGGATAGGCAGATAGATAGATGATAGATATAGATAAACGGAAAGGCCGCGATGGGCATCTGGAGCCCAGGAAATCATCAGAGACTTCAGGTGGGGCTCTAGGGTGTTGGAGTCACTGTCAAGCATGGCTTTTCTTGCAGATGATCTTTGGAAAATTCCTGGTTTCATCCCTAGCAGCGTCATGAATTTCCTCTCAACAGCCTCAGCTGAGAATTTTCCGTTTGCACTGTGGTTAAGATCTACCCATAGATCCTGAGACCGTTGGTGTGTTTCACTCCATCCTCAGGCTTGCTACGGCACGTGGTGGATGCAGGGTGCAACCCTTGTGACACCCCCCAGACACGCCTTGGTCCGGAATCTGTTTGCTGGAGATTCTGGATGGTGGATTGAATGGTTCTGACCCATGGAGCAGGGCACCGGCTTTGCAGCAGACAGCATCCTGCACCATGCTGGAAATGCAGCCAGGGCACCCGCTGACGACTCACAGGTGAGTTCACCATGGTAAAGCACCTGCCACAGACGGATCCCACCTCCTAGGCCAGTCAGAGTCTCCCTGGCGTTTCGGATCTGGGGCCCAAGGCAGGTCACTAGTTTCTGTTGGGCCCTTGGACAAAGAAGTGGTGTGAATGTGGAGGCGGAAAGCCAGGAGTTCATTGCCCCATGGGGAGGGAGGTGCTGCCACAGCAGGTCTGAGAGGAGCGACACAGGGTGCAGGAAGGAGAGCAAGGGGCAAGGCTGGGGGCTGCCACGCCCTTCCCACCATGGGGTTCTCCAGGGGAAAGTGCCCCCCTTCCCAGAAACCTCCCATCCACAGGAGGTGGGCTTCTGTTACTGGCAACCAGGCAATTAAGAACCACAACCAACATATTCTGCTTGAAATAGCAGAAGCTCAATTTACACATTCAGGGCACACAGAGCAACCGGAAACAGCTTCATAATACAAGCGATGTCAAAAGCATCCTCCAGTTTTCTTCTTTGAAATGTAACAGCCTCAAACCTTACCCAGGAATTGGAAAAACAGTCCTAGCTAAGGCAAGACAAACAGTAATAGGGGTTTGCACAATTTAAAAGTTATTTACAAGAGCTGATTACCATGGATCTAGAGCTACCAAAACGTAACCTTGAACCAGAAAGACGATGATCAAAGTATCTAACTAAGCACCGTAGTACACCCAGTACAGTGGCACCGAGCGGCTCCTCCTGAGGCGAGGCAGTGATAGCCCCAGAGCGGTCAGCGGGAGGACCTGGCTGTGGGGTACAGCTGCAGACTGCCGTTGTGTGGCCCGACTTACCCAGCAGTGCACCGGGTACCCAGTGAAGTGTGAATTTCTGATAAACCTGGGCTCCATTTCTTAGTGTGAGTTTACACTCAATGGTGCATGAAATAAACTTGAAGACTGTGGTTGCAGATCGGGAATTCTGATTTCACTAGATGCTCGGTCTTTGATCCTGGCAACTCTGCTCTTGTCTGGAGAATGACTCACTTAACTCTCAAAAGTAAGACTCAGGCATGGCCTCTGGCCCTCTGCTGGTTGTGGGTTCCGGCCCTCGCATCTCAGGCTCACTGAACCCTTGCCTGCCAAAATATGCCCTTGGCCTTGTGCTTTATGGCCAAAGAACTGCAAGCCTAGCCATGTGCTGTGAGCTCGCACTGCACCTGTGGTGACGTCACGCTGCACCTGCAGCTTTGGCGTCACCCAGGACCCTTGCCATCCAGTGTCCCAGTGGAGCGGAGCGGAGCAGTGTTCCGTGCTGCCTGCAAATCTCTTTAGGAAGCAGAACAGGATGGCTCCTTGGGAGGCAAAGCAGAAATAGTGCCCCGCCCTTAAACAACTGAGTAATCAACTGCTTCCAATCTAAAAACACCCACCAAGGAGTCTTTTTAAGGTACAAATTGAGGATAGCATCTAAGCCATCCCCAAGTTCTTTGTTACTCCCGCTCTGCATAGTAAGAACCCATTGCCTTAGCAGCTGGAACCTTCCAGAGATGTTCAGAGGCTCTAAGACCCACCAGTGTGGATTTTCTTTGGGAACTTTGCCCTGGCTCAGCTGAGAAATAGAAAGCTTAGTGATGTTAACATTTCTCGAATGGCTCAGGATTGCTTTGGGCCGCTCGAATAGCTCAGCGGATTAAAGTACCTGTAAGTAGGTGCAGGGGCTGGGGGCTCGAGCCTCAGGCCTGTGGTGCAGACCCCGCCTCCAGGGCACGCTGAGACTGCAACTAAGACTGGGCGTGGTGGCTCACCCCTGTAACCCCAGCTCTTGGGAGGCTGTAAACAGGCAGAGCACTACAAGTCTGATCTAGTAGTGAGACCCTGAACATCCTGTAGACCCTTCCCTAAAATTAAAAAAAAAAAAACCCTTTATTTGGTGTTAGTGCTCCTTCATTTCTCAACATCTGAGCCAGAGCCCCGGGTCCTGAGAAATGGCTGCCTGGATGGAGGCTGTTCTGGAGACGCCGCTGCCTGCCGTGCGGACAGCACACACTGGTGACACATGTACCTCAGAGCAAAAGGAGAAGAAGTCCTTCACTTCAGGGCTGACCCTCCACTCCTGTCCAGCTGCATGACCCAGAAGGCTCAGTCTGCTCCCTGGCCTCACGCCTGCTTGCCAGCGCAGGCCGATATGAAGGCCTGGCTGCAGCCACCCTGCCCCTGGGCCTCTGCAGCCGGCCAGCAGCTCTCCACGTCCCCTCTTTGCCATCTGAGGTCACCCTTGTATCCAAGCAAACACAAGAAGGACTTAGTCCCAAGGTGAAATTCAAGCCGCGGTTCCCTCACTCATGACTCAACCCCTTCTGCCCCAGACTGAGGAGGGGCTCAGGAGAGAGACAGGCCGCAGGAGACTGGCCGGCCCAGGCTGGGCAGCTAGGGGCACTTGCAAGTGGATGCCCATCCCCGTACCAGTCCATCCTGTGCTTGGATTACAGAGGTAATGGTCACATGGGTTACAGTCTCAGAGCTGGGGTCAGAGCCCACCGCAGGTTCACAGACTACGGTTGCTTCCAGAGGCCAGGAGACATGTTCAGGGGGAGGCTGCTAGCAGAGCTGGGCTTGCTCTCTGTCTCTGTCTCTGTCTGTCTCTCTCTCTGTCTCTCTGTGGCTCTGTCTCTCTCTGTATCTTTCTCTCTGCCTCTCTTTGTCTCTCTCTGTGTCTGTCTCCCTCTCCACCTCCACCCCGGTGGCTCTCTCACTGTCTGTCTGTCATCCCATGCTTAGACACACTTGCAGTTTCTGCCGCACAACCCCTGCTGAGATGGACTTCAGGCTTGAGTACCTGGATGTGTTCTCAAGACTCATTGGCCTTCCACAAGTGTCTGGAATTCGGGGATCAGGAACTTTTGAGCTACCTGCCTCCTGGGATAAGGAGAAGTTGGAGAGTTAACTGTGTTTTCTGTACAGTTTGCAGTGAAGAAAATAAAGGGCTGAGCAGCAGCTCACATTGTGCAAACTGCAAGAGCCCTTAGGAGGTGTCCTGTGGTGCAGCCTGCTCCCCCTGTTTGCCTGATCCTCCACTCTCTCTGGAGCTTTTGCCTGACTTGGAGGGTGAGTGTGCAGAGCAGCTGGGCCACGCGGGTTCCTCCCTAGTGAGAAGGTTCTGAGCCAGGTGTCTCCGGCTCTCTGGCCTAGCTGCCCTTCTCTAAGGGCCTCCCCCAGGGAGCCCGGCAGCCTGCCTATTGCAGCGCCTGCGACTGGCGCATTTTCTGAGCGAATAGCCAGGACACATCAGCGAGAGGGAAGCGCTGCGTGAGAGGCCTCAGCACTCTGGGCTGCATATTATTGTATGGTTTCAATTTGCTGGAATGGACTGAGAATAAAAGAGGGCGTGGATCCCTCCTGACCGGGAATTTTATTCTTAAATCTACAGACTGAGAGAAGAAGTTAGGAGACACCCCAACCTGCAAATGTCTGGGAAGCCGCAGTCTACAAAACTACCTGGCCTTGCTTCAGAAATGAAGTCAAGCAGCTCCTAAGCCCTGGAACTGGGGGCTGAGGCGAAAGCCTCCGGAGGAGCGGGGCTTGCCGCGCATGTGCGTGCACAGGTGCTCGGGTGCACGTGTGTGCATTGCCTGCTTGGGTGCACGCGTGTGCATTGTGTGCTTGAGTGCACACGTGTGCATTGCATGCTCGGGTGCACGCGTGTGCATTGCGTGCGTGTCGGTGTGCACTGCATGGTCAGCACTGTGACTGCCTGTCTCCAAGACTCCAGTCTTTGCGTAATATCTCCTCAACCAGACCTTGCACTTCTAAAGCACGAAATGTGCTAGGATGTTCATGTGATACCAGGGTCAGCCTGAGGCTGGGGCAGAGGTGCAGGGGTGACACCACCTGCCGGGGCGCATGCTTCCTGGCTGATGGCAGGGCTGAGATCCAGCTGTCACAATGTCTCCCTCCTAAGCAGCCCACAGAGACAAAGATAGTGGTGTATTCAGTATAGTCAAAATGTGCTGCAGATGCTTATACTGAGGATGATTTATTGCAAATAAAAGGCACAGTGTCACCTGTGTCCCTCAATATTTCCCCCTTTGAGAGACAACGCAGTGTTCCCACGGGCGAGCCTGGCTGATTTCACTTGTGAACGTGGCCTCAAGCTGCATTCATTTACCTACACAAGCCTTGAGTTTGTCCTTCTTTATAGCTGAGTAGTACTCCATTGTATAACAATACCACAGCGTTGTTTATCCATTCTTTGGTTGGTAGGCATTTGGGTTATTTCCAAGATTCAGGTGTGACAAACTGTGCTGCTGCTAATATGGGTGCACGGATATTGCTGTGGTATGAGGTTTTCAGTTCTTCTGGGAAGACACCCAAAAGGGGAACAGCTGGGTCAAATGGGACCTCTGATCCTAGTGCTCTGAGGACTCCCCACTCTGATTTACACAGTGGTCTCTCTAGCGTAAGAAACTGAAAGAGTAAAGTCCAAAAGCTACCATAGATATTGTGAAAGGGAAAGAAGCCACTCAACAGGAAAGAAGACCCGGGATGTGGGAAACGTGGGAAGGGGTATGACTGGGCGCCGATTGCTAGTAGCTCATTGAAAGGAACAGCTAGTGTTTGCGTTGTGTGATCACTTTTGCATGCCCATATGAACTTCTACTTTGAGGATAACAATATGCAATGTATGAACCATTGTTAATTTCCTAACATCTTATTTTAAAATTATATATATATATATATATATATATATATATATATATATATTATTGTTTTGATACAAGGTCCCATTTGACCCATTTTTATTGTTTATTTTCTCTTTTAAAAAGTGACCCCCCTCTGTTCCGCACACTCGCCCCGCTGATCTTGCCGCTTTCCGAAATAGCCCTGGAAGTCCTTGTTCCCATCTTCGTGAGAGGTGATGAGAGCCGTGGCGAAGGCTGCTGCCACCGAGTGCTGTCCGGTGGGAGGGTGGCTTCTGGGGCGGCATGTGGTGTCCTCACCTACCTCTGCACCCCGGATCTGCACCGTGTGACTGCTGGCTCTTCTCCATGCCAAAATGACCACGAGAGGTCAACGTGTGGGATCGGTGGTGGACACTGAGGTAGCTGAGGCAGAGCAGCTAAAGGCGCTCAGGAGAAAGGACCTCTGGCCCCGCCTCGGGAGGCCACGGGAGCAAAGGGCTAAGTGTGGTGGGGGAGAGCGGCGGGGCTTGCAGGGGACTGATGCAGGGGTCTTTTTTTTTGTATTTTTACTTTTATTCTTTTGATACAGGGTCTCACTCTGTCTCAGCCGTTCCTGCACTGGGGTTACAGGTGTGCACCACCATGCCTGGTTTCGGAGCCAGCACAGTGCACCTGGGAACTGGAGGCCCGCGTGGCATGGGGTACCAGGGATCAAACCCTGGTCCTTGCACTTGCCAGGCAGGTGCTTAGACTGCCAAGCTATCTCCCCTGCCCCCAGCACTGGGTCTTTTACTATACTAAATTTAAGAAATTTAAACTCTGCCACCGTTTTCTGTCACACTTCATCCCATGACGCCTGTGTCCAGGCTGCAGCTCCCGCGTCGTGCTCCCTGTCAATCTTGTCTCCTTGAGAACCCAGAGACCTTCTGTACATGATCTTGATGCACTACCAGCAGGCAGGCCCAGAGGGACTCGAGCCACTCGGTGAGGGAGGCCAGGCCCACAGGGGTGTGGAGCGGCTGCCCTGCACCTCCACCGCCCCAGCGCTGCCCTGCTGGCAGGTGCCAGCAGTCTCATCTTTCTAGAATGCTCCAGCTGGATGACAAGCCAGGACTCAGCAGGGTTCCTGTAGTAGGACTTGTGTGTGTGCATGTGCATGCATGCAGTGGGACACACAATTCCATGGGTACGTGCGCACAGGTGCTCGTGTGCACGCGTGTACATTCTGTGCGCATTCACGTGTGCACTTCGCTTTCAGCTCTGTAGCTACCTGTCCCCCAAACTCCAGTTTTTCTATAATGTCTACCCAGCCAGACCTTGCATCTTGCCCTCAAAGTGGGGATCAAGCCAGGCTGACCCAGGAGAGGGCAGGGCTGGTGCAGTAGGAAGACTGGTTCTGTACCCAGCTGGGTGCCCTCGGCAGCTGTGGCCCCACCACCTGTCTCTGTCTCCACAGCAGCTCCTTCATTCCCTTGAGGAACAGAGAAAATATGCCCATATTTTCTGAGAAGGGGAGGGTCTGATGTCGCACTGTTTTCCCTCGGTGTGCCTGGGGCTTGTCAGCCCTTGAGGAACTGACAGCCACAGGGTGCCACGGTGCGGTGCGTAGCCAGGGCAGTGGGCATGGAGCTGGCCTATGGCAGGCCTCACCTGAAGGAGGTCTGCGGCCAAGACGCTGCCAGGCGAGGCGTCCCGCTGCACACAGGAAACACAAGGATGCAGGGAGAGAGGCTGTGAGGACTGGGCTCTCGGCAGGAATTGCCCCAGACTGCTGAGCCGCCAGGGTGGGAAGGAGGCTCGCCTGAGGGCTCAGGAGGTAGCAGGCACCTGCTGGGCACAGGGCACCCTGCTTCTGAGGCATGAGGAGCACATCTGGCCATTGCTCGGGAGAACGTGGCAGGGCTGGCCTGGACCGGCCACCGGCTCTGGGGGCTTCTCGCTGGGGGCCTCCTGCTGATGAGGCACAGGTCTCGTGCCGCGGTTTGAGCACCTGCACCGGGTGCTGGTGTGGCCTTCTATTCTCGCACTAGGCTCCAGGCCTCAGGTCCCTGCTTACCGGGGCTTCCCAGGCCTCTAGCCCCCACTTCCTCCTGCTGCTGGTATCAGAGGGAACATCTGCCTCTAGGCAGCCTCCTTCCCTCCTCTCCCGCCTGTCCTTCAGCCTCCTCCTGTCAGGGGCTGTGGGCGGGGCCCTCAGTCACCCAGACAGAGCCTCGGCTTTTGCCTTTCCTGGGTTTAGGCCATGAACCCACTGGTGACCCTTTGCGTGGAGGCTGGGAAGCCCCCCAGCGCTCTGTCTTGGGGCCTGGTCCTCCCTCTGTGGGTCTGTGTGAAGGAGCACTGTGCTCTGGAGGTTCGTATCCTGCAGCTTACTTATCCATCTTCTCAGCAGTTTCCTCACCTGTGAAAACAGTCACGGGTGTCCCCTGCGGTCTCTGAGGAGCGCGTCCGGGTGCCATGGGAATCATGGGAGGTCTGAGGAGCTGTTCTGGTTTCCAGGGCAAAGGTGGGTGGGAGGGCCCAGGGCATGCTGGGGCGGGAAGCAGGCGCAGGTGTCCAGCTGCTCGAGGGCTGGGTGCCTCTGTGGCCTCCCAAGAGAGGACAGCTGCAGCTTGATAAAGGCCTCGTCACTTTCATGAGTGAAGGGCCCCTCTGCCGGCCCATGGGGTGGCTCTGTAGATCGTTCCGCATCCATGCCCTCCCCACTGCTGGCCCCATGGAGCTCAGGAGAAGCGGCCTGGGTGGAGTCTGCACGTGGAGAAGGGATTTGTCCTCCATGGGCCTCTGTTCTGAGGATGGTTCTAGGGGGACAGGCAGGGAGCCCTGGGTGTGGGTTGGGGATGAAGCAACATCTTGTTCCCCAGCACGCAGGGCTCCAGAAGGGTGACGTGGGTCGGGCACTGGAAGCTATCTGGAACCCAAGAGACTGGATACGCAAATCTCCACCGTGACAAGCATTTTCCCACAGATACACTCGAGAAAGGGCAGGGTGCAGAGAGCTCAGCCTCAGCCTTTCCTTCTCACCAGGACAATGCCTCCCTCGGTGTCCACCCAAAGCGGGAGAGGTCGGTGTTCTCAAGATTTCACTCCGAGCTCAGCTGGCTCTGGGGGAAGAAGGGCATGATGGACAGGCAGAGGACAACCACTCCTCCCTTGGTGGCCAGGAGCAGAGAGAGGGGAGGAGATGGGGACAAGAAGGCAGCCTTGTGGGCTGCACCCCTGTGACCACGCCAACCAGGCTCCACCTCTGACTGCACCTTTGGCCGGGCGCTCGACCACTGCCAAGCCCAGGGCCTTCGATCCAGTCGCCCTCCACGCACGTGAGGACAGGGGCGTTTCAGATTCAAGCCCTAGAGTGACAAGGGGTGGTCCACACACTCCGCAGCTTGGGGCCCTCCCAACGAGAAGTGGGGAGCTGTGTAGCACGGTCTGCTGAGGTAGAGGTGCCCTTCACAGCACGGTGTGATCGACGTGGCCTTCCAGGTCCTGTGCCAGAGCGCAGCACTCAGCCCTGTGCACTGGCCCTGAGGATGAGCTGGACTCCCCGCCCTCCCTCCCCTCTCCTTCCTTCCTTCCTTCCTTCCTTCCTTCCTTCCTTCCTCCCTGCCTCTCTCCCTTCCTTCCTCTTTTCTCTCTTTTGTCTCTCTTTCCTTCCTTCCCTCCCTCCTTACATCAATTCTTAAAAAGATCCGAGAGAGGAACTCCAAGCATAACAATGTTCAAACATTTGGAGCCAGCCGAGGCCCCCAGCAGCAGCGTCCCGCCATACTAAATGGGGAAGACAAACATGAGGAGGCTTCTATCAGCTGTGTGGAATCAAGAATCCCGGACTGGAGCTGGGCGCGGTGGCGCACACCTGTAATCCCAGCACTTGGGAGGCTGAGGTAGGAGGATCTGTGCAAGTTCGAGACCAGCCTGGGCTACAAAAGTGAGCTTAAGGCCAGCCTCAACGGCATCGCAAGACCCTGTCTCAAAAAGACAAAAAAAAAGAATCCTGGACTACAGGACCGATGACAAGGGTGACATTGGCCTGGGGTTGAATGGACAGTGGCTGCGCCGAGTGCCCCCTGTAGAGGTCGTGTGGCCCTGCCCCAGCTCCAGGCTCCACCAGGCTCCTGTGGCACAGGCCCTTCAGAGGCCACCTCGCGTAAGAGCCCTTCCTTCACAGCCTCCTGCCTCCCAGCTCCACGTCCTTTTCTCTGCTTAAGATGAACCCAAATGCTCTCTTGTTATTCCACCCAAGTTCACGTTTCTTCTCAGACTCCAGGTTTCCCTCTGGGGCTTCACTCCTGGGGCACCAGGATGCCTACAGGGTGCCTCGGCCCTGGAACTCTGCCTCCCCACCCCTTCCCTTCAGGGAGAGCTGGGCGGTGACGCTTGCTGAATGCAGGCTCCGGCTGGCTGCCACTGGCTGGTCTGGCTTTCTCTACCACAGGGCACGCAAGGGCTCTTGCACACACACTGTCACTGGCTCAGGGACTGTGGGTCCCAGGGACAGCTGCTCTCTCCTGGTGTCCCTGTCCTCTGGACCCTTCAGGCCTGGGCTCTGCCCTCCTTCCCTGCTCTTTTGCATCTATTTAGTTTGAAATCTGAGACCGTGGTGTGGCATTCAGTTGCCCCGGCTGCAGCATGCTGTTAAGCCTTCTTCACACCCGGATGTTTACAGTCATTAAATGTTAAAAGGAATGCCAGGGAAGGCACGGTCATGGGGGGTACGGGCAGGCTCTGCTTCTGCCTCCAGAGAGCCCGAGAAGTCCTGCCCATCCCTGGGGTGCCAGGAGTGGACTGGGGGCTCAGGCAGGGAGTGCAGATGGCTTCCTGTTGCCCCCTGGAGACCCTAGGTGGTGACACACAGAGCTGGTGAGGAGCAGAGGTGCTGGCGGCCAGAGTGCAGCACCGGGAGAGCAACGCGGCCTCAGACCTGGACACAAAGTGGTGCTTGGCAGGACCGGGAGATGCCCTCGGGCTTCAGAGACTGCAGGGCTCAGGGGCAGTGACCCCGGAGAGCACCGAGTGAGAATTTGTTTGCAAAGCGTTCATTTTGGAGTTGTGATTTTGTTTTCTAAATTTCTCATTTTTGGCAGGTTGCTAGGGAAACAATACTTAGAGAAAGGAGAGGCCCAAGGCCACACAGTGCCACAGCGTGGGCCGAGGTATCTCCGTGGAGCCTGTGGCCAGCCCTTGCTGGTGTTGCTTCCTTGTCCAGTGTTCTGCGTCACCTGGGTGGCAGAGCCAGACGCCCACATCTGCGCTGAGCACCCCCTGGACACGGGGCCTTAGCCCATCTTTGAGTGGACGCCTTTTCCCTGGCCATCCCCACTTGCCTTCCTCTGTGGCTTCCGTGGACTAATGATGCCCATCTGCACATGTGTCTGGGGCAGGAAAGGGGCTCTGCAGGCGAGGGAGCCGAGCTCAGCTGAACAGGAGAGTTCGCTTTCTTTGTGCAGAGACAGAGCCCGTCTGTGTAGCTGAAACTGGCTTTGAACTCACTTTGTGGCCCAGGCCGTGTCACTCTTCCCGCCTCCTCCTGCCTCAGCCTTTTGTGAATGGGAGATGTGCACTTTCCCCAGCCCTGCCTGCTCACGCCAAGTATAAACAGGGTGCAGCTCTTGGGGATTCCTTGTTTCCATTTCTGTTCCAACTTTCGGAGAACATTCTGCCTCCTCTCCTCACCTGCGTGGCTAGAGATACGGGTCTTACGTTTCCCCTCAGATTTTGAACACACTCCTCCTCGGACAGTTGGAGGATCCACCCTGAGGACTCAGCTGGAGTTGTGTAAAGCAAACGCCACCCAGCAGATGGGGCACTCAGCCCTGCAGGGAGGTGTCGGGGTGCCTGGGGAGCAGGCAGATCGCCTCTCCCATCACACTTCCTGCTCTGGGCCTTTCTTGGGCATCTGCCACAGGGGCTCCAGGGTTGGTGCCTGGGGCTCCCACTCCACCGGCAAGGCGCTGCCGCTTCTGAGGCTGAGACGCGGAATTCACGGCCAGATGGGTGAGGGAGCTGCATAGAACATATGCATGACAGCAGTGGTGAAGGAGGGATGCGTTCTTGCATCTCAGATTTGAGCCCAGACACAGCATCCTGCCCTGTGGGTGTGGTGATTGGTGGGGAAGGGGCCTGGCTCGTGGCTTCTGTGGGACCCGCTCCTCCCTCGAGCTTGTGGCTCCTGAGCACTGGTCGGGGCTGGGGATGGAGCTCAGCAGCACAGCCCCTGCCTGGCAAGCGAGGCCCTGAGTTCAACTCCTGGTGCAAAGAGAGAGAGAAAGAAGAGGTGGAGGGAGTGAGGGAGGGAAGGAACGAGAGAAGGAAAGGAGGAAGGAAGGAAGGACAGACAGAAGAGCACTGGTAAAGCACCCCACCCAGTGGCCTCTATTTCTGGGGAGAAAGTAGGACCCAGAGGAGATGGCAAGAGAAGGAGGCCTGCTTCTCATCACCCCAGCAAACAGCAGGGGCCAAGTCAGGAGGAGGAGAGAGCTGCCACCATGGGGGGGAGCTCACTAGAAAGCCGGGGCTCCGGCGCAGGCACCCACCCCTCCTTCCTTCACTCTCTCCTGGGTAGGTGAGGCAGAGAACTGCAGCCTGGGCTCTCATCTCCCTGAGGAGATGGACAGACAGATAACAGAGAGACAGAGAGGCGGACAGACCGACAGGCGGGCAGCTCTTTCTGTCTACAGAGCCCAGGTGGCAGGTTTTCCTTTCCTGCTCTCCATCTGCCTTGGGGCCTGTCAGCTGCTCCAGCGACTCAGGCCTCTGTGTGACACAGACGGCTCTGCAGACCCTGTCCCTCAGTCTAAGGACGCTAGATGTAACTGCTCACCTGTCCCATGCACGGCTCTTCGCAGTGTGCCACGCTGACCTTGTCACTGCCTTTCCACGTCCCGAGCCTGGAGCTGGGCAGTGAGCAGCACCCCAATGCTGTCCCTTTGTGTACTGGAGACAGCGGGGTCCCCTCTCCTGCCTTCTTCCCTGGGGTCCTGATGCCGTCTCTCCTTGGCCTTGTGATGCATCCCACCACTTCTAGCTCAGAAGCGTCTCCAGCCCAGCCTGTGGCTCCAGATGGAGGTGCCCTGTGCAGTCCTTAGGCAGAGGCTGCTGCACCTTCTGGGTCGGGGAGGGACTCCTAAGTCTGTGGGGACAATGACCCTGTGGCCTAAGCGCCTGGGAGATGGGGAACTTTAGATAGGTGGTTGGATGGGCGGGTGCATGAATGGATACATGGGCAGGTGGTGGGTGGGTGGAAAGGGAGGGATGTGTTGGTGGGTGCACGGGTGGGTGGATAAATAAGGGAGGGAACAGCAATGGGAAGGACAGGCACCAGTGGCCACGTGAGGTCAGCTGAGGGTGTGCTCTGAGGACCACTCCGCTGGGGAAGCCTCGTGGCAGCGCCGTGTAAGATGCTTCTGAGGGAGATAGACTAGAGAGGGCCAGTCGGGTGGGCACATCCGTATCAGGGCTAGTGACCTCTACGCGCCGTGCAGGATGACAGTGGTGGGCATGGAGACAAGGGATTGAGCCAGGAGGTTGTTGCTGGAGGGATGGATGGGGACCGGCGCTGGGTCAAGGAACTGGAGAGACAAAGCGTAGAGAATGTGAGGGGGTCGGCCGCTCTGGGGACATCCGTGGTATTAACTGAAAGAGGCGAGCCTAGAAGACACGCCAAAGTGGGACACACAGCGCAGTGTGAGCTTAGGTGTGCTGAACCCCACCAACGGGCTTCTGTAAAGGGTTGTGCGTGCCACGGCGACCAGGGACACCTCACGAAACGAGTGCTGCTTGGATGGAAGAAGGCGGGAGATGGGCTGGAGAGACACCGGAGGTTCTCTCGCAGCCTCCCCACAGTCGGACCAAGAGGAGAAACACTCAGTTCCCAGGCTGAGGGCAAGACCCAGGCCGGAGCTCACCGTACCCCCGGCCTGGGCAGGCCCAGCAGAGGAGGGCCTCGGGGTGCCCGCTACTCCTCACTCTTAGCCCGGCTGCCTTTCATGCACCGGCCTGACAGAAGCCTAAGCTCCCAGCAGGCTGTCCTGCCCTGTTTCCCCACCCTTTCTCACCTCTCACGGCTCCTGAGGCTCTGTAACAAACGGGATACTTTAGGCTGGTAAATGCGTGCACCCGTGCCCTGTGCCCCGAGCTGACACACTCTGCACACCCAAGTCCTCTGGAGGTAAGAGGGGCTTCCGCAGGGTGGGACCCCAGGGGTGGCTCAGCTCCTCGACAGCGCCGCACTTGCTCATCTTCCTGCCCTCAGTGCCTTTCCAGCTGGACTTGGCACGCGTCGCCCACGACGCAGCTGTTGGGACCACGAGTGAAGTTTCTGGGATCTCGGAGAGCTTTACGACTTCTGTCAGAGGTTTTATTTAGTGTGAAATAATTTCTCACTTTATGCAGTTGGTGTCTGCCCTAGCAGTGAGCACCCAAAGCCCTGTTTAATAGCGTGTGTTTATTACACGTGCTGCTTTCCCGTGGCAGAACCTCCTAGGATCAGTGTGAGCGCTGGCAGGGGGAGGAACAGCCAGATGCTTCTCTGAACTGATCCCGTTGGAAGGCACGGAAATCTTGTCGCACGTATTTCATGGTTATAACCTTTGCACCCCACTGGGGTATTTTGTCATTGAAATGTAGCATAACTCAATGATTGTACAAGATTTTCAGGTCCTTAGAAATGCACTGAGTTCTACATCCAGGCTGCTGGAAGCTTTCCTTTCGGCAGAGAATGTGCCTGCAACAGTTCCTCATTCCTCTGCAGAGCCCGTGGGCCCACTGTGGCCCTGCTGAGGGGCCGGGGCGGGTCCTCCACCTCTCTTCATGTCTGCGTATAGCTAAAGGAGCGCAGCTGTCTGGCGTGTTGGTGTCGGAGGGGAGGCCTGCGCATGGCTCCTTGCTCTGATCTGGCACTGTAGTCTTTCATCCATGCGCCCTTGTTAATTTTAGGATTTGCATGATTCAAAGCGTCGGGCAGCTGTGAGGGTCGTGCTGAGGAGAGAAACCCAGAGCAGGCCCATCGGTGGCTCTGTGGCCTCTCTGGCAGGCCTCTCTAGGGCACGCGTGGAGCGCATACTGCTATGTGGCTGTAGCTTGTCAGGGAAACTCTCCTTCCCATGCCTGAGATGCACGTGTCCCGTCTTCAGCCAAGGAGGCAGAGACATCCACTCTCTGGCCTTGAATCACTCTGCAGACACCTAGGTGAGTGCGCAGCAATGTCCTCTGGACCCCCCAGCGTAGGTCCCGTGAGCTCCAGGGAGGCTTTGGAGGACACCTCCAGGGACACCCAGGGCTGGCATAGTGTTCCTGTGGTGTGGCAGGGCGGAGGAGCCCCTCACTGGCTGCTTCTGCTTGGGTCCTCGCTGGGCGGACGCTTGATCTTAAGGAGCAGGAGGGAGGAGTCAGTTTCACAGTCCTGGAGGTGGCGGTCGCATAGCCCTAGGTGGCCCACTAAGACCTGGTGCTGCCACTGCTGTTGTTGTCATTCTTTCAACTTCCTGTATAAGGGGTGGGAGACGGCTTTGAGAGACAGGCTTTGGGAACCAATCGGGTGGAAGGACTTAGAATAGCACTGCTGGAGGAGAGGAGAAAGGCGCAGAAACTTGCCCCAGGGGTGGTCTCAGCCTGTGCAGCTGGGTCCTGTTGGGGGCATGCTGAACAGATCGCAGGGCACCCCTGCTAACTCTCTGTACTCCCCCATGCCCCAGGCCAGGGCAAAGCAGGAAGTGGCTCTGGCCTCTTCTGCAGACTTGCAGGTCCTTGCCCCTCGGAGGGGGCTGGTGGATGGGGCGGAAGCCTTTCTGAAGCTCACCCCCTCTAGAGCCCTAGAGGCCCCGGGGAAGAGGGGAGAGAGGGACACCCAGGGCCGGTGAGGCTGAGCCCTCCAGTGTGTTTGTTCCACAGCGCAATCCTTTGTGTTGAGTGCTGTGTCCCGTACTCACTTCACGATTGAGGAAACCGAGGCAGGGAGAAGAAGGAGCTTGGCCGGATGAGACAGCCTGCACATCGTAAGCTCCACTGCAGTGCAGGGGGCAGCCGTGGCCACCTGCTTTCAGGACCTCCCTGAGGGGGGCTGGAGCTCCGTGAAAGACGTGGCGGGGGCTTGAGTTGGGGGTGGGGTCGGAGAGACGTGGCGTGATAGCTGGTGAGTGCACACCATATTCAGAAACGGGTGAAACGTCTGGCTTGACTTCCACAGGAGCCTTGTAAGAGCCGGAGGCCGCTGGTCTGCTGGTGAGGACACTAGCACTGAGATAGGCGCGTGGCCAGGTCACATGACTGGTCGGTGGGAGAGCAGGACACCCAATCCTGCAGTCCTGGTTTCTGCACGGTGAAATTGTGTCGTTGTAAATTTCTCAGTCACTAGACTCAGGACCCCCTCCATGGGCAGGTACCACCCTGGGGTCTGAGGGCAGCGCATAGGCAGACACCGGATCCTGGGCTGGATTCTGCTGTTCTTCATCTTTCTTCTAAAAGTTGTAGTAGCTCATGAGCTGGACACAGTTCTTTTCTGGAGAGCAGAGCCCACGGTCCTCCTGGCATCCCAGCTACTCTAGGCTAGGGGTTGGAAGCTCTCTAGGGGCCCCAGATCATGGGCAGCCATTGGTCTTGGCTGAACAGGTGCTCCTGCCCTGGAGGTCACTCCTAGAGGGTGCAGTGTGCCTTGAGGAGGGGTGGGAGAGCTGCTGGTGTGTGCATCATGTGAAGGCTCCATGCCTGCCCTGGCACTGTCCTTCCTAGTGTGTTGGTGCTGGGGCCTCAGGGTCTGTATTAGGGTGTGAATGCCGCCACGGTCCACAGAACTCTACGCAGGCTCCCGAGGGAAGGGCTTTGATCAAGAGGCAGAGCTGGAGACCACGGTGCTGCTCGGGCCATTGGGCGCTCTGGTTATGGAGTGTTGCTCCTGGGAGCTTGGGGTTCAAGGAAGAGCCCTGGAGGAGCTTGGAGGTCCCTGTTGCACTTCTTGGGGGGGTGCATAGGAACCTCAGAACAAAGGCAGGGTGGGAGGGCAGCACGCTAGGCCAGAGCGGAAGGTGTGAACTTGGGCTTGCCGTGCTCCTGGGGGGCTGTAGCCCTGGGCCTCTGCAGAGGCCCCATGAGTGGCCCGGGAGAGCACGAAGATGGCGCTTCAAGCCCAAGGGACACATATGTCACTCAGGCAGTGGCATCTTGGTTGCAGGAAAGACACCCGCCTAGACGATGGCAAGTGCAGCCTGGGCTCATGGACAGGACTATGCGGCTGCTTCTCCAATCGCTGACTTCATAATAAGGGTGCCTGCTGCTCTTGGAATCCACGTCAGTGTTCCGCTAACAGGACAGCTCAGGCAAGGCTCCACGAATGAGCCACAGCGGTCCACGGGGTTTCTGCTAGGATATCAACCTGTGAGGGTGGGAGGCAGGCTGCGGTTACCTGGTTTGTTTTCTATTATTATTTGGTTTTTGGCTAAGATCAGCTATGCATTGGGCTGGCTGGGAGCAGAAAGCAGCAGAGCCGCACAGGGCCCCGTGTAAGCGCACGTCACTAGCCACCTTCCTGTGTCCACATGAAGCAGCCCCGGCCCCTCCACCCCACTCACACGTTATAATTACTACCACATTCCAGTATTTATGTACACGGCTGGGTTCCCATCCTGAGATCTCAGTGGTACGAGCGGCAGAGGCCTTCTGCCCGAGGCCTGGCAATTGGCTGGTGTTTCCCCACCAGTGTGCCGTCATGGCTTGTGCCATTGTTGAGGCAAACCTGACCCCTCTGGCTAGGGTCCAGTCGATGTCGCATCCACATTCTCCAGCGGCCCTGTACAGCTGCCTTCCACAGTGAGGGCGGTCTTGGGAGGAACAGCTTTCCAGGAAAGGCCGGCTCATGTCCCTTGAAGCCTTGGGAGCCTTGGTTTCCTCCATCAAGTCTACCGCATGGGCTTCCAAGATTAAAGGTTACGAACCGAAATCAAAGCCTTCCTCAGTTGAAAGAGAAGAAACAATTGAAACATGCAAGGCGTTTATATCTCCAGCTGCAAAGTCACATGTACACACGCAAACACACACGTTCGCCTTCCACGGGTGCTCCTCACGCTCTCTGTTTACTGCGCGGAGCACGGGTGCACATCAGACTGTACCTGGGGCCCCTCAGCAGCGGGCAAGGTGAACCCTGCAGTCTGAGTCTCGGGCTGTCCTGTCCTTTTCAGTCCTCTTGAGCAGGTGAGCTGCAGAACTCGTGAGACCAGCCATCTTCTGAGTTGGACATAACCACAGGAGTGTTTGTTCCCCGGAACTGAAATTATTTCCCCCTAGACTTGCAGGCTGCTTCCTGTTGTGATTGGAATGTCCCCTGAAAACCTCATGCTTGAATTCAGTAGCCACTGTGACGGTGTTGGGAGGGGGCACCCTGAAGAGGGGACCTATCTCGGGGACGCCACCCTCATGAGCGGTTTCTGCCATCATGGTGGGGAGGGGTAGTTATTCTGCGAGTGGCTTTGCTATAGAAGTGCTCTCTCCCAAGCTCCGGGGGCAAGAAGGCCTCACTGGCTGCACCTTGGCAGGACGTTTTCCAGCCCCTTTACATAAGAAATACATTTAAAAAAAAAATGAGTTCAGGTTCCCACACATCTGAAACAAACTGATTATTAAAATCACATCAAACACACTCGGGTTCTCCATCATGGTTTATTCCTCTCCAATTTGTTTTAGTTCCACGTTGGAACATTGCCCGTGGCTCTCAATGTTTGCTGGCGGAAGCCTCCGCTTGACAAACAGTGTCTGAAGCAGCCACCTCCGCGGAGGTCTTCAGGTGAGGAGTTCCAGGCCCCTGCCCTGTGCCCACACAGCCTGGGAGCGCTTCCGCACGTCTGGCACCCAGCACGATTTTCTCCCCTCACAGAGCCCAGCTCTGGCATAACCATTCCCTTCTGCAGATGAAAGCTGTAATTACTCAGCTTTCTGTCACTGTAATAAAATACCTGAGATAAACAACCTCAAGGAGGAAGATTGGCTTTGACCCATGGTCTGCTGGCTCCACGGCTTTTAAGCCTACGACAAGGCAGAAGTATCGTGGCAGAGAGTGTAGGGTAAGAACGCCGCTCTCAAGGAAGGGAGAGATAAAGTGCGCAAGAGCCATGGACCACAGGCCACGGGGCAGACACAGGCCCCGAGGCCACGTCCACCGGCCCTGCCCCTCAGGCTCCACCAGCTCTCCACAGGGCCATCTGGTTGTCACCTCTCAGTGGATTCATCCTGATGGAGTGGGAGCCCGCGTGCTCTAGTCGCCCTTCCAAATCACTACTTTTCAACACCTGCGGCTTCTGGGGAGATGTTTTAGGTCTAAAGCATAATAAGAACTTCATTACCAATGGGACAAAGACTGCAACCAAGGCCACAGGGCCAAAGCAGGATGGGGAGCGAGAGACTTAGCCTGGGGGAGGACACAGGGACTGTCAGGCGCTAGTAGGGTGGGGCTGGTCCTAATGCTTGTGCCGCCTGCAAGGCAGCCAGGAGGAGGGTGCGTCAGAGCTCCTGGGGGGAAGCGCTTGGGAGCCGGGCAGTGTGCTGAGGACCACGGTCCCAGCTAGGCCTGGTAGCCCAGTGCCAGCCTCGTGTGGGTGGCCATGGTGGCAGTGGTCAGGACGTGGCTGGACCCAGCACAGGGGCGGGAGTTCTGCATCAGTGAACCCTCTAAGCTCGTGGGAGTCCTGCCTGCCCGGGGGAGGAGCTTTTCCACCTGTTACTTTTCTGGAGCATCATAAAGGATGAATAAAGCCCCCCTGCCTGAGCCCCAGCATCATGTCTGAGCAGAGTACAAAACAAAGAGAGCACAGGGGAGGGGGCTGCACACAGATGCCTGTGTTTATAAACACCCGCATAAGTCAGTCACAGTCTCGCAAGGGGGAGGGAAACATGCTCAACGCTCCCATTACAATCTGTATTTTGAATATATTTTCTTTATAGAAATGAAATTTCTATACAGGTGCTTGCCAGTCTATCTTGGTAATCTGTTTAAAGCTAGAATATAAGAATTTTCCAGGTCTTAAAGATGTTTCTCAAAGGTTTTACGAGCTGTATGCAAGGCAATCCATTCACTCAGTTCTGATTTTGGATACAGATTGCTTTGGCTTCTTCTCTATGACAATCAGCACTGCGGCCGATCTTGAGAAGGTGTTGTTTTATCAAATGCCGCCCACATTTTTCCTGACAAGCGTGGTAAGCACTCTGCCATTGTGTGTGAGAAGGGAGAAGCCGGGTGGCTGTGGTTTTCCACAGGAAGTACGTACGCACCCGTTGGCCCTGGCCCCTGGAGGTGTGGGTGGCTCTCCAGGACTTTAGCTCTGGTGGGACTGCCACAGATTTGTCATCCAGAAGGAAGGAGGGGTCGGTAGCTGCTTCCACCCGTGCAGCAGCCCCAGAGGGTGAGCAGACAGAAGGTCCCCGCCGCCCAGGCTGACGACCCACCCGGACGGACGGCTTTCCAGGCCAGTGAGTAGAGGTGGAGCACAGACAGAGCTGCTCCTCTGTCCCCAGGGAGCGCACAGCGAGGACGAGAGCACAGAGCCGCTGAGCCCACCCACTGCCTCGTCCGACGCTGGTGGCTGAGAAGGACACAAATAGGGACTCAGTTGTGCGCTTACTGTCTCGACAGCTCTAAACCCAAATGCTGCTAGCTTCCTGTAGCCGTTCTTTCCCTTGGGGACGTTGGTGGCTGACACACTGTGTGAACTTGAGGGGCCAGAAGCTTAGCTGGACCGCTCATCCACTCCACATCCTGACCCTAAGACATGGAGGGTCACCCCTCCCTAAGATGTGGAGGATCCCACCCTAAGGCACGGAGGGCCCCCCATCCCTAAGATGTGGAGAGTCCCACCCTAAGGCATGGAGGGTCCCCCATCCCTAAGATGTGGAGGGTCCCATCCTAAGGCATGAAGGGTCCCCCATCCCTAAGATGTGAGGGCCCCATCCCTAAGATGTGGAGGGTCCCACCCTAAGGCACGGAGGGCCCCCATCCCTAAGATGTGAGGGCTCCACCCCAGAGTGACTCAACACTTAAAGGGTATGTGGAGCGTTGAGGGAGGCTTGTGGACTCCTGGGAGGAGCTTGGGTATTCACAGCACCTGCTGCCTCTTCGAAGGAGGAGCGCCGGTCTTCGCAGTCAGTGCGGAAGGGAGAGAGAGAGGCTGGATGGACACCACTGCTGCTCCTCCTCTGCTCTTCGTTGTTTTCTGCTGCCATGAACTGCTGCCCTCTGCCTTGGAGCTAGTGGAGAATGGACTGAAACGTCCATGAACTGTGAGCTACATAAACCTTTCCTTCCTTCATTTTGAGTGTCAGTATTTTGTCCCATCAATGGGAGAACAGTGACTGAAGCAGGGGCGGGCCCACTCACTTGCTGGTTTGATTGACAGCAGCCACTGAGCCTCCCCACATGCTGCGCTGAGTGAGCTCGGTGACGTCACCAGTTTCTCTGGGAGGCAGACCCCCAAACCATGGCACAAGCATGCTCACCAACACACACGCTTCAATTGTACTTAGGCTAACTGCTGTATGGGACCAAATTTTTGCTGAAGAGCCAGAGGAATCTCTGGGGGAGGAGTATACGGGGAGTCTTTGCAGAAGAACAGGGGATAGTAGCTATGTGCAAGCAGGGTCTGCAGGGCCAGAGGGGTACGTGCTGGGCCGGAAGTGTGAGGAACAAGGACAACACACTGCCCTGTGGGCCAAAACAAGCCCACTGCCTGTTTTCATTGATAAAGATTTGTTGAAACACAGCCACATCCACATGGTTAGGTCCCAGGTGTGGGTGCTTTCATGTGGTTGTTTTCAGTGACAGAGTTGGTAGTTGTGGCAGAGACCAGAAGGATCCGAGCCTTACTATCTGGTTCTTCAGAGCAAACAGGAAACAGTCCTGGCTCAGAAGAAATCAGGTGGAGTGGCTGGGGCATGGTGCATGAGGGCTTCTACGGAGATAAGAGAGGGCGGGTGGGCAGCAGGGGCCTCAGGGGCTGAAGCGGAGCTGGCGCCTTTGCTGAGCAGCAACCGGAGCCATTGATGTGGAACGTAAGCAGAAAATTTGGCCTGGATGGAGCCACCTGCTTCTTCAGTTAAATAACAATTATACAGGCAGAATAAAGACACTAATTGCTTTCTTAATCCGGGCTGCCTCCTATCTGGCCATCTGGTCAATCTAGAAATGGCATTTTCCTGCTAGAGCAAGCCCTGGGGGCCATGGAGCTGCATTCTACAAACACGCGTGTGTACACATGAACACACACACAGCCACACACGTACATTGTTACACTCAGTCCTTACTGTTTGTGTGGTACTGGTCAATATGATGGTTAATTTGGCTGAGCCATGCAAGGGCCTGAGGTCTAGGTAAATACCCTTGGAGGTGTAGCTGCAGGGAGTTTCCTGATGAGGCTGATGTTTGGATCACCTGAGAACAGCAAAGTGAGCAAAGCAGATTGGCTTCCCTAACGCCACGGGCCTCATCTAGTGAACTGTGACTACCCAGAGGGAGCACAAGGCCGGGAAGGAGCTCCGTGCGCCTGGCTGCCTGCGCTGGGATGCTGGTCCTGCTGGGCTGGACTCAGCCTGAGGCACTGGCTCTTCTTGGGTCTCGAGCCTGCCAGCTTTTGGACTGCAGGGACCCACGTGCACTCACGGAGCTCTGGCTTCCTGACTGCTTGCAGAGCTTGGGTCTGCGTGACCTCTGTCAATACACGAGCCAATCCCTGCCCCCATGATTCTTGGGTAAATCCTGCATAATCCAATACAATGCATTAGAGTTCTCCAAAGAATCAGAGCTAATTGGATGTAGACATATCCGGCCAGATGGAAGGCCACACATTATGTGGAAAGGCTCAGAAGACCGTGCAGGCTCAGAAGTCCCAGGGCAGGCTCTCTGCATGCCCAAGGAGCAGGGCAGCTGGAGCGGACCTGAGTTCAGGGGCTTTAACGTGTGCACAGATCTCCTGGACTCTTTTGACCTCAACTCTTTGGGTGGCTATTGTAGAATAATTAATCCTATTAATTGTGTGTCCTGCATCACTTGCCTTGTAAGCCCTCACCACAGAGCCGAGGGACCTGTCGGGGAAGCTCGCTACCTCTGTCTCTCCACAGTTACTCCCTTACTGCTCTTCTTTACCTTGACTTCCTTGTTTTCGCCATGCGTTACACTCACAAGGAAATTGGTGTTGTTGATTAGATTGAAGGCCAGTGTCACCTGCCACAATTAAAGCCCCTTCCAAAGTTGGAGTGGCTGTCCCCACCTCAGATCCAATATGGGACCTGCTCTTTTTCTCTGTTGAGCAGAGACAGAAGCCAAGCCTGGGAGCTCCTGGCCCGGCACAAAGAGCACTGCGAGGGCTGTAAAGTCCTCGCCATGTGATTGATGGCCGGGCGTCTTGCACTTGTGACAAACCTTCTGAGGCAGTGCTTGTCTCCAGGAGCTGACCCCATGGCCTTGGTGTGACTTAGTGATGGAGGTGAGGAGGTCAGGGGGGTGGCTCTCAGACTCGCTCTTGCTGAAAACCCCCAGCGGCAATGCAGCGCCTGGGCTCCCTTTGATGTGGGGACAGGTGTTTGCGTTGCTGTCCTGCATGTGGCCTGAGCCCCAGCTTGGTGATTCTCTTTCTGCAGGAAGAACCTCCAACCAAACGATAAATAGGTCTCCAGCAGCCCGGACCATTCTGGCTTTGTTCATGTGGGTGTGACTTACAGGAGAACTCTATGCCCTGTGAGTATGACAGGATTTCATCTGTGTGTGACAGTGGCTTTGGTTGTGGGAACTTTCTTACTGAATTCCTGGAATGAGAAACCATCAGATATTTACTTGGCATCCATAAGAGTTCCGTAAAATATTAAAGGCCTGACTGTTAATTCCAGGAGAGAAGCCGGGCATCCACATCCCAGGATGCAGGTTGCGTTTCAGATGCTGAGAACGCAGAATGGCACAAAGGGAAGTGACACAAGCACCAAAGGGGAAGGCCAAGGGGCCACAAGGCCAGGGACAGGGTGACTTCATCCCCAGCTGATGGACACCTGCAGCCAGCTGAGGCACCAAGGAGGAACTCTCTCTATGTGCTTTGGACACTGTGTGCCCCTCACACCCCTTGACTCTGTGCTTCTGGCCTGCAGAGAGCATGCGTTCCCTTGTGCTAAGCTACCGAGCAGTGGCAGGGCTTTGTCACAGGAGCGGCCTCCGCAGAGGAGCGTGTTCTTGGCTCCGGAAGGACTCCAGCATGGGAGAGAAGGGCCATGCAGGTGTTGGGTGCACGGCGCCCTTCCCCGGGCCAGGGTGGCCGCACAGGCACTGCTGCCTGAGCTGGGAGCCCAGCTATGGCTCCTCCTGGGACAGCCGGGGGCCACCCTCCTGGGCCCTAGAAAGCATGCAGCCCTGCAGAGAGAGGCCTCTGTGACCCAACGCTGAAACCATCTGGGGCCAGGAGTTGGGGTTGAGCTGCTCTCAGGCAAGGTCTGGGGCAATACCCCCAGGAGAGATTCACCATGATTCAGGCAAGCAAATTTAAATTTTCTAGAATCTGTAGTTTTTAAAAATAAGATGAAGTGAACTTGGATGCTCTAGCTCATTGAACTTGGTATATCCAAAATATTACCACTACTACTTGTACACTAGATAAAATTTATTAAGCAAACATTTCAGACTTCTTGTGTGTGTGTGGCCTTCCAGCTTGGGCTCTGTGCACACAGCACGGCACAGCTGGCACTCACTGTGTGTCGGGTTCTCGGGAGCCGTGTGGCCTGTCGCTGCTGGGTTGGGCCAGTGAGCAGGCCGGGGGCTGCACGGGGCCGCCACACGGCTTCTTGCAGCCTGGCATTTCGTCCGGTGGTCCCCGACAGTGATCCCTCGAGAGCATTCTATGCAAGCTGGTCAGGTGTGCTCTGAGGTGTGGTCGTGGGCAATCCCGGGCTGTGTACAGGCAGAGAAAGCTCTTCAGAGGTACCAACCTGAGGGCTGAGGGAAGCTGAGGCCAGAAATGACGGCCTGCTCTGGAGCACTGAAAAGCTCCCATCACTTCTGAGGGAATTCTTTCTTTTCTGTATCTTTTTTTTTTTTTTTTTTTTTTTTAGTACAGGGTCTTACTACGCAGATTGGACTTGTAGTGTTGTTATTTTCAGCCTCCCAAACACTGGGATTATAGTCATACACCACCATACCCAATCTCAATCCCTGTTTCAGTGTGCCCTGGGGCGGGGCCAGCATAGCACACTGGGGATTGAACCCCGGTCGCTGGCACTTTAGTATGCTGAGTTATCTGGCTGCTTTCCCCCTTTTTTTGTATTGTAAGGAAATTCTTGAGGGCTGCTGGAGAGTGTCTGGGTTGAAGTTCTGAGTTCTTGCCATGGAATGTTCTAGAATAACTCCTACGTTGCCTCGGCTAGTAGAAGCACTGAGCATTCCAGACTGGGAAGGAGAGGCTGGGAGGATAAACTGGCTAACTTCAATTCCAAGGGAAAGTTCCTTGCTTTCTGGAAAGTCTTGCTCAGCTGGATGAGGACCACACAGAGGACAGAAAAAACACTGCCCGCGATGGGAGCGTGGCCAATGGTGACAATGGCTGTCTGCTTTTCTGAGCCTGATGGACACGGAGGGCAGCCACAGGCAGTGCCATTGTTTATACTGACAGCTTAACAGCAGGCTTGAAGGGAGACGAGGTTGTGGTGGCAGTGGGAAGCTGTAAACACTTAATCCGTCACTGAAACTTCCAGGGAATCAGGCGCCGTGGAGCCAGACCGACCAAACCCTTAATTGCCAGGCAATTTGCCATCTCAGCTGCCCTCGTCTATACTTTAAATGCCAGCACCAGGGGGAGGCTCAGGCCTGTTGGCACTGGAAGGACACCATGAGGCGTGGTGGCATCAGTGTCCTGGAGGTGGGAGCCACGTGGTGGATCTTCACCTGTCCACTAGGCTGGAGTGCTTTGTTCATGTTACCTAGAGCTGGAGGGAAACAGATCTGGAGCCAGACAAACATGAATTATAGTCAACATTTTTACTCAGGAAACTCATATCTGCTGACCGCTGAAATTCGTATTAGCTGAACATGCTTATGATATCGAACTTCTGAAAATAATGCCTTGATTGACTTTGCACCTTGGATCTATTAAAACTTGCCAGGGCGCTGCTTAGTGGCACAGGGAGGGAGGGACATGGATTGAAGAGAGCCGCGTGGCACCCTTGTCTATCCCTACTGCTTTATGTTGTTCAAGGAGCACAGATTTCACAATACTGGTGATGGTGAAAGTCTTAGCATTAGACTGCCAGTTGCAAGCCACCACCCAAGATAGACCACTGTCTCACTATTATCCGGATTTGGTGGGATGGCTGGTGCTCCCCTACCAGTACTGTGATGCTCTTGGGAGCCTGGGCAGTGGGTTCCAGGCCACCGAAGGAAACAAGGCCATGATCTTCAGACACTTGTGGCTCCTGCCAAGTCCTAGTCTCATGGACTCTCGAGTCTGCTGGTGCGTGCCTTTCGTGGCTTTCTCCCTGGGCCCCACGCCTCGCTGCAGCTGTAGTATCAGCACTGACCCTGAGCCTTGTTGCGTGCAGGCTCCACCCACATGCGTGGATTAGCGTGGCTCTGAGGGAGCTTCGTTAGTTCTCCCAGGAGTGGGTTGCTGCGAAGCAGGCCGGCCCCCCCCTTGCCTGTCCCCTTTTGCCCGTGCCTGCTTGTCCTCCTGCTTTCCACCACGTGTTGCAGCGACACGAGGCCCTTGCTGGACCTTGCTCCTGGACTGCTGGCCTCCAGACCCGTAAATCTAGCTCAGCCTTTCTTCCTTAAACTGTCCAGTTCCAGGTCCTTCGTCACAGCAGCAGAGAGCAGCCCAAGACAGCAGGCATCGCGAGGGCAGCACTGTGTTGCTTTCCTTTTTTCCTTCTCTGTGCCCGGTCCTGCTTTCCCATCCCTCAGAGTCACCATGGGAATCCAGCCGCCCACGCACGCCTCCCTCGGCTGCTGCTTTGCAGAAGTCTGGGGCCAGGAAACCCCAACCTTACACGTGCCAGCTCCCAACTGTCCCCAAGGCCCAAAGAGCAAGGCTGACCCGTGACTCTGACGCACTTGCACAGGACGGGGCCTCTGCCGTGTGCTCTGTGTGTGCCGTGCTCCTCCCAGGTGGAGGCCTGTGCCACCTTCTGCCCAGTCCACGGACGGCAGACCGACTCCCATGAAGGCACAGCACGGCCCGAGCTCCGCAGCTCAGAGTGGGGGAGACTGAGGCTGTGGAGCGGGCAGGCTGGACTGGGCCCAGCCACACGCCAGGCAGCCCCACAATTACTCCACTCTAAGATCAGTGCAATCGCTTTGTGCCGTATGAACCTACACCTATGTGTGTGACTGCAAAATTTTGAGCAGCGTGCTAAGGCTCTAGAGCTCCACTCTCCGGAGGCAGATCTGAAGACAACAGCAGCGGAGGACCTAAATTAATGCAAGGGAAGGGCCAGCCCACTCAGTGCCCTTAGTCCGGTCATTTTTTAGGATAATTAAAATGGATTGAAATGCGCAGAGCCCAGAGTCCCCGCAGGACGTGCGCCTGCTGGAGGCGGCACATTAGAGGCTCTCGCATTCCTTCTGCGTGATCTGATAATGCTGATAAAATCATTTATCATCCACGAGCTGCGCTGACGGTCCTATTAGAGAATGTAACTGCAGGCTCTGAAGGCGGTTGATCCTGACATGCTTTAATTAGGGATTTAAAACTATGGGCACGGGCTTCTCCTACAAGGTGGGGGCGACTCTGGAAGGATTTAACTCCTTGCTCCCTGCCTAGATTCATGATCAAAGCAATGCAAAGCAAGGGCAACAGCCCTGCTTCTTTCTGGAAGATAGAAAGGCTGCCATCCACAGGCTGCAGACAGCGAAGACTTCTTGGAGGTGCAAGATCTGCATATGTGGCCGGGGAGATAGCTCAGTAGAATAAGTGCTTGCCTGGCAAGCACAAGGGCCTGAGTTCAATCCCCAGTTCCAAAAAAAAAAAAAAAAAAAAAAAATCTGTGTATGTCTGGCTGTGGACCTTCCCACAGGCCACGGGGCCCAGAACCACAGCCTCCACTAACGCCAGCAGCGACCAGCTGATGGGCGCATGTCCTCTGTTGAGCACTGGCAGGACTGCCCACTCCCAAGGGTGCTAGATTTCCTTACACTGTAGTAGGGTAAAGGTGTAGGACTTGAACCCTCGGGTGTGGGAGATCAAGATTCCCCGAGGCCAACGCCAAGCCCCGTGAGCTCTTCTGTTGCACTCTTGGAGTAGGGTGAGGACTTTAAAGTTGGCTTTGTGTCCCTGTCCTCACGCTTCCGTGGTGTCCTGGGACCCAGGCTAGCTGGAGCGCACTGCCTCTGGCCTCTGTGGTTTTCAAATCACCAAGCCCAATAGTTGGAAGTGGGTGGCACATGCTTTTAACCTTTGCTCTCTCAGAGGCAGAGCTGGAGGGCGGCAAGTTCAAACCCAGCCTCGGTGACTTAGGGAGCCCCTGTCTCCCGATAAAAAGCACAGAGGGACCGGGGAAGTAGCTTAGCGAGGAGGTACTGGTTCAGTTCCCAGTGCAGCAAAACAAAACAAAATTGGCGCCAACAATTTTGAAGTCTCCATTCCAAGTCAGGAGAAGGTAGGAGAGCCAGGCAGGCTGCTGTCTGGAAGCTGGGGTGCTGAGCCCCACAAACCCAAAGGTTCAGTTTAGAGTAGGGGTGAGGGTCTTCCCTGGACCATATGCTGCCAGGGGATGGAAGGGCATGGGTCAGAGTCAAGGCTGTGACAACTACCAAGCCACAGCCTGGAGGAGGCCAGAGCATCCCACGCCTGGACCCTGAGGCCAGGGCTTGGGGCAGGTGGACACAAGGCAGGGCCAGGACAGATGTCCAGGCTGGCAGGGCATCACTGGGGGCAGAACCCAAGGACACAGCAAGGGGCTTGGGAGGTGCAGGCCACCGGCGTTCTGTGTGCATGGACTCCAGGACTACCAGCATTTCTTTCTGCACTCGCCTTTAGAGTTGACAGCTGTCTCCAGGAGGTGCAAGTGGGACTCCCCGGCAGGACTCCCCGTGCAGCATGTGCAAGCCCGGCTCCGGGACAGGAAGGCCCTGGCGTTGAAGGGAAAGCTTGCCTTCCACCCTTTCCAGGTTGCTTTAAGTGGAAAAAAGGAGGAAGAAGGGAGAAAAAGAGAGAGGAGGGAAGAAAGGAAGACTCTGGGGACACCGCGGCCTTGGGTGGGGTCCCAACCTCAGCAAGGCTGCCTTTCGTGCTCCCTGCGCCTCCGTTCACGTGCCTCCTCTGCAGCCCCTCTTGGCTCCTGTGAGCTGTCCCCTTGTCTGGCCTGCCCTGGACCCCCTGAATACCTGTTGGAACTGCCACACCCACTCAGCCAGGGATCTGTGTCTGACTCAATCCCCAATGCTGGTAGCAAGGACAGGGTGCTACCTGCATAGCCAGGCTGAAGATCCAGGATGGGCGATGGGCGATGGCTCCAAAGAACGGGGTCACCACAGCCAGCCGTGTAGAGCTCACCTCTCCCCCACCAGCCCAGGGGCCTGGTACGCAGCAGTGGGGGACGGGCCGGGCTCCCAGGGGAAGGGCCATTTTCCATGGCCCCAGGGAAGATTCAGGACACTGTGCAAGGGAGGGAGAGACTGTGTTTTCATAGATTCTAAGCAGGACACTTTATGCCACTAAAGACTTCCACAGCTCTTCTCTTCCCCAAGGCATTTTGGAAAAGGTTGGTCCCATCAGTCCCAGCTGCTTTCGGCTGCCAGTAAGTCAAGGTAGATTCATGGCCAGGGGTGCTGATTCCTCTCACCCTCAGGGGAGATGGGGCTGAGGCAGGGCCAGCCATTGCCCTCCACCCTCGGGGCTTGCAGGACCTGCACCTTGTTAGGTTTTCAGTAAAAATCATGACCTGAAAACCACTGGAAAGCACCACATCTATTAGAGAGATGGAGAATGCAGACCCACCAGGCCCTTCTCAGAATCCCGGGGGACCTCATGTAGCAAGCCAGAGATGCTCAGGGAGAGGTGCTGCTGCCCTTCGGACCTCTGATCAGAGCTTGGAGCTGAGAGTGTTGGGGTGGAGCCTGGAACACAGACTGGAAACAGCAGGTTCAGGTTCGGCAGAGCTGCTGAGCAGGATGCGAGCTGCTCGGTGTTTCCAGGCCGGCAGGACTCCCCGTGCAGCTCATGCAAGCCCGGCTCTGGGAGAGGAAGGCCCTGGTGGTGAAGGGAAAGCTTGCCACCTGCCCTTTCCAGGTTGCTTGAAGCAGAGAAAAAGGAGGAAGGAGGGAGAGAGACAGAGAGAGAGAGAGGAGGGAAGAAAGGGAGAAAAGGATGGAGAGGGAGGCACGGAGACAAGGCAGGGCACCAGGGATGCATCTGAGAAGTGGGGTGACTAAGTTGACTTGACTGAACCTACTCATGTAAGGACCTATGTTCTCCATTGGGTTCAAGGTTTGAGGTTTTCATTTTGTTTATTACTTTTCATGTATTTGGTATAGGGTCTCACTACACAGCTCAGACTCTTGGTGATCCTCCTGTTTCAACCTCCCCAGCCCTGGGAGTGCAGGTGTGTGCCACCACGCCCGGACTCAATGGCCCGCTCAGCCTGCCCTGGGGCTGGTGCAGCATGTGGTGCCAGGGATCAAACCCTGGTCCCTGCGCTTGCCTAAGCAGAAGCTTAGTCTGCTGGGCTATCTTGTCAGCCCTTATGTTTTTAATAGACTGCTTTTATATTATTTCTCTCTGTCTTATTCCAGATACTGTAGACAGATGCATAGGATTTTTCCTTATCATTTATTCACTACACGTGTGTGTCTTGGGGGCTGCAGCTAACCCCTAGGACTCGGCTGAGGACGTCGGCATCAGACCCTGAGGACAGCTGCTTGGGCTTGAGTTTGCGTGGTGCTTTGGAATCAGAGCAGCCCGGAGTGCCTCGGAAGTCGCCCACAAAGAAATGATTTTGGAAAAGTAGCTTTGGTGGCAAGATAAGATATTTCACTGTGGTTTTGTCATTGTTTTAGTTCTTTAAAAATAAAGTATGGTGTGTCACCTCATCTTTCCCCCTTGTAGTTTATTGACTTCAAGAACTTTTTCTCAGTACATTTGTTGCTGTCATCCGTCTGTCTTTCTATCTCTACTTCAATTGCTTATTCTCACATTTTTGTACACAATCCTTGCTCTTTTATGTTCTGCATAAAATATTCACCCATTTACATCGTCTCTAAATGCAGAATTATGTCTTTCAGTGTGTGCAGAGTGGGGATGCAGCGCACCACAAACACAACCACACACACACACACGTGCGTACCACACACACACACACGCACCACACACACACACACACACGTCTTGCGTTGTTCACGTGTGAATAACGCGCTTATTAATTAATCTGTCCTGACGACTTAGATGCGGAGCTCCTCTTCCGTGTGCGTGCGATAGGCTGTGCTCTGTCCTGCACGTGGAGGCGGTGCCCTGGGCAAGGCACAGTGCTGTCAGAGCCTCAGAGCCACAGAGCCACCCCGGGAGCTGCTGCGACTCGCCATGCCCCACGGATATGCCAGGGCTTATTCTGCTGCCACTGCTGACAACTCTGTGTAATTAACTCGCTGACATGTGACGCCGCAGCAGGTTAGACGCTTCAGATGGAATGTTGTCCATGCCCCACGGAGCACATCTGTTTAACATCAAATTAATTTCCAGCAGTTCCACCAGGGCTCCTGGCACACTTGCGCCATCCGCCTGCCGCCCCCGTTCCTCCTGGGAGGCTCTGTCGAACCATTCTGTTGAGCGGCTCCCGAGTCTGTTCCTACAAAGCCCATATTTCTTAAACTCTTCCTCTTGAATAATTTCCATCCTGCAAGAACACTGTGGAAAGACTACCCAGTGGCCCTGAACCCCTCACCCAGCTCCCCAAACACTGAGATCACCTTACTACAGCGTGACCCAGGCAAGGAACTGCTGTGCCATCGATCTGGCCTACTGACCAGGACATGGCCCTCTTGTCCCCTGAGCTCTTCTTCCTGCCCCACGTCCCTCGTGGTCCTTAGTGCCCATGTCCACTTCTGGCCTTTGTGTTTCATGGCCTCAACAGTACCTCTCAGAGCATTGGTTGACAGATTTTTGGTTTTTAAATACACTGTGCCTCCATTTGGGGTTCTCCATGTTTTCTCATGGGTTAAGATTATGGATTTGGGACAAGAACCCCACACCGAAGTGCTATCTACTGTGCCCCTGCCTGATGCCAGGAGGTCCCAGTGCTGGCACAACACAAGCAGCACGGCTGAGGTGCCGCCTGCCAGATCTCTCCACTTCTCCTGCTTTCCTCTGTGCTCAGTAACTGTCATGTGGGGAGATGGTACAAGGCCAGCCATATGACAGCTTCTCGTTCTGCGTGTTGTTCGCCAGCATTAGCTCCCACCGAGGCCAGTGCCGGCCGCAGTCCTGCCTGTGGTGTGCAGAGCGGCAGCCTCCCTCCTCCGCCTTCCTGCCAGGCTGCATTTATGGGCCACGCTGTGCGCTGTGGAGGCGCTCAGGGTACATCGATGGTCTCCTTATACCGATGTGCACCTCTGGGTATGCACGTACCGCTGGGGGGTCTTCCACGGACACTGTTGTTTTGTTGCCCCAATGAGCTCAGAGTTGGCTGGTGGAGGGGCCTTCGGGATGCCGTGTGTTAGTTTGTTGGCCATTCGGTTTCCTAGTTTGTGTCCCCCACTCTTCCTCCTCCTTCTCCTCCCCTCCTGCCTCCTCTTCACCTCCACCCCCTTCTCCAAAGCTCTGCCACGCTTAGCACTCACCGGACGTATCTGTTGCCACTCCAGAATCCGTGACAGGTGCTGCTTCCGTCTGAAGCGAATGATCCCAGGGCACTCTGGCACTTTCCTGGGGTGCAAATGAACGCCAGATAACACTGACTTAATTGCCTCATTATCATCTCTCAGTAGGTGATTACTTGTAGCGGAGAGTGTTTCCTATCCTTGTCCCGCTTGGACCCAGATCTTGGGCCAGAAGTTTACGGTCACATCCGGTGTGGTACCTGGACCTGGCACAGCGCCCTCACTGTGTCTGGAGGGCTGGGTGAGGCAGAAATGGAGGGACCAGGCGAGGGAGCCTGGCCTGGGGTGGCCGGCACCTGGGAGAGCACCTCGCTGGAAGTCACCTGGGAGCTCCCTGCAGGCAAGCCTGCCTCCGTGGGTCTGCACCGGCCCAGCCCCTGCATTTCCGACAAATGCCCAGGAGGGGCAGATTCTGCGGCTGAGCACCCCACTGTGAGTGCCCGAGTACTAGACCACATCTGCCACCTGTGGCCAGCTTGGCTGAGTCACGCAGCCTCTCCCAACTTTCCTGTCATCATCTATGAAAGGGGAATGACCCTCACACTGTTTCCTCTGGAGACTGTCACAGAACTAAGTGTCATGCACATGCGTGGCACTTGGCAAGATGAAGGGCACGCGTTGATACTTGAGAGCCAGCCGCAGGGAGCCAGCGTTGTTGCTGTCTTTTGTCCTCTGAACAGAAGGTGACGAGTGCCCCTGGAGCCACACCTGCCACACCTGCCGGGGAGTGGCAGAGCCAACAAGTACCAGATATCGTCGGGTCCCCACGCCTGCCCTTTCCACCACACTTGCGGCTGCCCAAAGCCAGTGGCCCTGTCAGACATGTCCTGCAGGTGCCTGCAGATCGCATAGGCCACAGCACAGGTCCCGCACAGTCTGGGCCGATGCCTGAGACGGGCACCGGCATCAGCACCGCCAGAGGCGGCGGCTTCCGTCCTTACTGAGCCACGGTGAGCGGCTCTTGCTGGCACAGCCACTGACTCTGCACGCCCTTGTGAGTGTGGGTGCAGGGCTCACAAAGGACTCATCGAGGTCCCTGGGACTGGGGACCTTGTGCAGGGACGGAATCTGGACTGAGGGGCCAAGGGCACAGGAACAGTGTCTACGGTGGTACCTGAGAGGCTCCCAGACGCAGTGGCCAGCAAGAGAGAGACAAACAGCCCCCACTCGTCCTTTGGACAGGCAGTTAAATTCCTGTTTCCACTGACTACGCTGCGTGAAGAGGCAGGTGAGGAGGTCACGGAGTTCTGCTGTAGGGCTGACGGGAGAGAGAGAGAGAGAGAGATTAAATAGGACACCTCGGCAGTGAGCAGGCTCCGCAGGACAGGAGCTGCAGGAATTCAGGGGATCTTTGAAATGTGACCTTTGAGCCCAACCAGGGCACCCACGGCTATGGAGCCTGAGGGCAGGCTGTTTCCATGGAGACAGACTGGCATCCACCTGGCTTCTGTCCACCCGGATTACTGATCTTCCCTCAGGAAAAGGCAGGGCGCTGTGTGGCAGGGACACAGCCGTGGCCTTCAGAGAGTTGGCTCCCTCGAGGTACTGGGTGACTGAGGGCAAGACACTTCCGCCCTGATCTGGTGGAAAGAGCACGGCGTGTGTAGACGCTGGAGACGACGGCGCGCACGGCCTTCGCTGCGCACAGCCCACCACGCATGCGTCCTCGCCTCCGCGCTGCACGCCGGGGTGCGCACGGCGTCTGTGCATTTATGCGCGCTCTCGCCCCTGCAGCTGGCGCGCTTCGTAAGCCACGGGTTCCATTAGAATTTATGAAGGAAACAAGGCAAAGGAGACAAACATTCATTAAAATCTGATCATTTCTTGTTTCCGCTTAATACAGTCCCCCCCCCCCCCACGCCATCTGGGAACGATTTATGGAAGCCATAATTGTGCATTAAATATTGCGATTTGTTCCAGACTCCATCGATGAAATAAACAGTATAGGATTTATTGTATGCTCAGCACACCGCGCAGCCCTGCCGCTTTCCTGCGGGCGACACTTTCCATCCATTGTCGCCTGGGTTGCTTTGGGTCAAAGGGGATCAGAAAAGTGGATGTGGGAAGCTCAGTGGCAGGAGGTGGCGGAGGGCGTGACGGGGAAGCCGGGAGGGGCCTGCCGAGAAGAGGAGGGGCTCTGCGATTATCCGGACTGAGGTCTCCGGGCCCCCTGCGTGCAGCATTGTCTCCTGGGAAAGTGTGTTCGGCTCCAGGCGCACGCTGCTGTGAGAGGGCGTCCCTAGCAGCTTGGCTCCTGAGCCCCGGCGGCGGCCGTCACTGCTCTGCGTGCCCAGCTGTGGGGCACAGCGGAAGGCGCGTGGACGATCCCGTCGCCCTGCGGCCGCAGCTGGGCTGGTTGCTACCGATCCGAGCCTGGGTTTCCTCCTAGAGAACTGCTTCTCGACACCACACCTGGAGTGAGGCAAGGAGCAAAGGGAGAACCTGGACGAAGGCAGCGCAGATCCAGGCGTTCCGAGCTCGGAGGCGGTGGCTGCATCCGCCGGCCTTGCCGTGCGCCAGGGCCCTGAGCTCCACGTCGCCCAATGCAGGGAGCCCGCCGGCCGCCGGCCGGCATGTGTCTCCGTTCCTCCGCAGCCAGTCCTGCCTGGTCGCGCGTTGCTAGCAGAGGGCGTTTCTCTCCCTTCCTGTCCCTCCCACTCATTTGTCCTGGTGTCTGCCTTCCATTGTCACCAGCAGTGGTGACACCAGGAACAAAAGGTGACCCAGGCATGAGAACCAGCCGTTTCTGCTTCCCTGCACAGCGGCCTGGTGTGGTGGCCGGGTCGTGACCTCCGGCCTCAGCGCAGCGTGTGTGGCCCTTGTGGACAGAGGGAGCTGGAGAAATGGGAGCTTATTTTATTCCCCAGAGTCGCTTCCTTGGTGTCAGCCCGGCCTGCAGAGAAGGTGGGCAGTTCTGCGCGGCGGGCCAGCTAAAGGCTCACAAAGGGGCCAAGCTGGAGGACAGCAAAGCCCTGGCAGAAAAAGGGAGTGGCATGTCTACCTGTGTGACCTGCACGGGCGTGGGCCACCTCTGCCTGGAGCCCACCTGCACATCTTAACGCGGGAGGGACTGGGCTTTGTTAGCTGTATACTTTTAACAAGGGTTTTCTCTTTCTCTTTCATTTTTCTTTCTTTCCTCTTTGTTCTTTTCCTTTCCCTTTTCTCTCCTCTCCTCTCCTCTCTTCTTTTCCTTTATCTTCTTTTCCCTCCTTCTTGATCCTAGGGTTTGAATCCAGCCTTTGCACTGAGCTACATTCCCAGATCTTTTCATTTTGACACAGGGTTTTATAGTTCTCCAGGCAGGACTTGAACCTGCAACCCTTCTGCCTCAGTCTCCCATAGTGGTGGGATTACAGGCATGCCCCTTTCACTGGGCAGAAAGTTTTCGTATACATAGGCATGTGTGCTAATAAGCCTGGGCACTGGTAACCCTGCATGGTAGCCATATGCAGGAGGTGAAGAGTTATTGCACCTGATGGTTCCCCTCACCACCCCCCCTTTTTTTTTTTTGTTTTCAACTTTTCTCTAACAACCAACAATGAACACATACCAGGCTGGGCAGTGCAACTCAGGGTGCTACAATGCTTGCTGGGTCTGTTGTACTAAAATAAAAGCAAATTCATGGTGAAAGCAAATGCCAGACAGAGGCCACGAGCCACAGCAAGCACTGTGGGGTGGCGCCAGTGCCAGGTGCCAGGTGCCAGGGGCTTCAGGCTTGTCTCCACTACTGCCTGTGTCTGCCTGGCAGGACGTTTAGTCTCCCAGTGCCTCAATTTCCCTAAGAGCATTGGAACAGCCCACTCTACAGTGTTATTCTAGCTGCTTAAAAGCTAGATTTTATCCTCAAGAAACGCGCAGGTTTATGCTGGATGCGATGTGGTGGCGTGCTCATAAGGCACCAGGTATTCATCCCTAAGTCCCCAGCCACCAGTCCAGGACCCTGGAGCAGCCGAGTGGGATGTGGGTGGGGGAACAGGGCACAGAGGTAGATTTTCTTCTGGATGAAAGGAGCGCACCCAGGGGTGGCTGCTCCTAGGGTCACTGTGCTCTGCACCAGTAGGCTGGCAGGTCCTATGTCCCTCCTGGAGCAGCCAAGGCTGGCTGAGGCCTGTAGGGTCATCTGAGGCCACTGGCCTGGCCCTTTTCCAGGACACTGTTTCTTGGAGTCACGGAAACTGTGGCCCCACTCCACTCCCACGGTGACCTTTGTCCTCCCTGTTTTTAGCCTGTCTAAATCTATGATGGGCTCTGGGGAGAGGACACATCCCTCAGGCCGTCTGCAAGGTTTGCCTGAGTCCAGGCTGGCGCCAGCCGAACAACACTTCCCAAGCTGAGGTCACATTTACCTGGGGTTGGCAGAGGAAGAAACAAGAAAAAAAAAACGAGAGAGAGAGAGAGAGAGAGAGAGAGAGAGAGAGAGAGAGAGAGAGAGAGAGAGAGCGCAGCTAAATTTGAACTTCAGTTTATTTTATTTATTTATTTATTTATTTATTTATTCTTTTTGAGACAGGGTCTTGCTATGCAGTTCAGGCTGGCCTTGAGCTCACTTTTGTAGCCCAAGCTGGTCTTGAACTCACACCGATCCTCCTGCCTCAGCCTCCCAAGCGATAGGATTACTGAACTTCAGTTTTAGTATAAAGAACATGCTTGAAGTTTGAATGTCAGGCTGTCGCCTGCTTCTCTGAACCATCCTGCTTCTACCCGGATGACTGTCATCTTCTATTTTCGAGTCCCACAGGTGCCTCAGAGCAGTGTGCACACTACCTGTGTGCTTGGATCACATTCCCAGGCCTGCGGTTAGAAAGGCAGCGGACATTTAATTGGAAGCAAAGTGTGGTAAAGCACAACTCAGGGTCTAAATGGCCCACTGCTTGTTTTATAAATAAAGTTTTATTGAGATGTCACCTGCACGTTCATTGGCACACGGTCTGTGGCGACTTCCCTGTCACAAAGGCAAGTTGGGTAGCTGAGCTCTGTGAATTCAACACCTGTAATGTCCTGCACGTATGCTAAAGCTCTGCTGACCCCTGACTGAGGGCACCAGCAGGCGGGTGGGGACAGACAGCCACCCAGGGCCAGCCCTGAGCCCGTGTCATCCGAAGGTGCTACGTTTCCCTGTCTCTGTTTGCGCTGACCCTAAGAAAGAGAGAGGATCTGCTTAGCATCCAGGACACAGGCCAGGGGCCACGGGCAGGATGTGGGGCCGGAAGTGGAGTGGACGTGGGGCAGCTGCTCCGGGACGCAGGACAGCCTTGCAGCTGTGGGTGGCCATGAAGGGCTGCAGCCCAGGCCTCACAGGTCGTGGGGGTGTGCTCAGCACTCTGCTCCCTGAGCGGCTTCTGGTGGAGAGGAAGCCAGGCGTGAGGCAGGCGCTGCAGCCCAGCACCTCGTCCTGCCTACCCTCAGGAGGAGCAGACTACATGGGATACACGTCACAGTGTGTCTCTCCTCCAGGAAAGGCTCCTGCAGGTTGGCAGGAGTCAGGTCACCAGGACACAGGGCACGCAGCCTGCTGGCAGGAGCGAGTGGCTTCGCGGAGTGCTGGCCTGTTTCCCTCAACCCCAGCTTCAGGGGATACTCTCTCCTTCTTGTCTGACCCACAGGCAGGATAAACGTGAACCACAACCTGGGGGGCCGAGCTGGGCATGCCCCACTTCTCCATCATCCTGGGGCCCTCAGGAACCGTGAGCAGCTCAGCAGGGGCTGTGACCCAGGCGCCTGCCTCCTGCTGGGACACGGGAGCCTGGGTCCTGGGTGCTTCAATCCGTAGGAGATGCCCAGGAATGGGAAGCCAGGCCTAGTGTGCCAACAGCACTTGGGAGGCAGGAGGACTGCTGTGAGTTCAAGGCCAGCCTGGGCTACATGGGGAGACCTTGTCTCAAAATACTGAGAGAGACAGAGACAGAGAGACAGACAGGGAAATAGAGGATTCATAAGAGAATAGTACACAAAGTCAACCTCGTGCCTTCAATACCCCGGTGCTCACGTGCAGACACCCTCCCTGGGGCTGTGTGGTTCACGGTGGCCGCCCGCCTCCCGGGATTGCTGGTCCTCTGTCCCTGCATTTCGTGGGGCTAGGCCAGAGTCCACGGCAGGCGCTGCAGCTGCCTCCTGTGGGTCTGAAGCTTCCGGCTGAGCCAGGCTGCGTCGCTTCCTTCTCTGGCATTTGCCTGTGTCCCTCGTTGCGTGCTTTTCTCCCTCATTCGTATACTCATTCATCCCCTTGTGCTTTCTGCTCCGTGTTTAACACCTCACTGTGTTTCGTATGGTCACAAGTGGGCCATTTCTCTAGACTTAATGGCTTCCCCAAAACTGCAAGCCGCACACAAGCTCTTACCCAGAATCCCGGTATGTAAAGCAGGTAAGAGGCAGGCAGGAACCTGGAACTGCTGAGAGTCACTGAGTCGGCGTGTGAGGGGCTTGAATTCTGAGTCTCTCATAGTTCACACAATGGTGAGATTCCTGGAGGTGCTGACCGGCTGCAAGGGCACAGCTGAGGTGTCATTCAGTCCTTCTGCTCCCCTGGTCATTCCCTCCCACTGCTTCACCCCAGGTTGGGGCCCGGGGTCCTATGCCTCTCTGCTGAATCTGCAGCCCTGAGCCCCGGGCAGGCAGTGCTGGAAGAGCTTGGCTGGTTTTCACACTGTTCCATGGAATTTCCCAGCATTCCCAGGGGCCAGCAGTGGGCTGCTGGACTTCTGCCTGCCCCTGGGCCCTCTGCACCAGGGAGCTTCAGGTCAGTGTCCCTGATGGCTCTGCAGGCAGGGTTAGGCGGTGCGAACCGATGGCCCCACAAGCCAAGCTGGAAGTCCTCCCCACTCCAAGGTCAAGGTGGTGTCCATTCCAGACTTCCTGAGGACCGGCAGGCCCCTGAAGATGGCCCCGCTCCACATGAGTGCCCTGGGAGGGTCCTCTTGCTCAGCAGCTCCCAAACTGGGCTGCGTAAGTGTGATCAAAGGTGACTGTTATATCTTAAAATTTATGACGGCAAGGACACATTGCCCTTAAGCCCTCTCAGAGCCCTCCCCTGCCTCAGCACGCTTGCCACTCTCTGAAGCCATTTGGGAAAGCCTCTTCTGGGAGTGGTTTTTCAAGATTCCTGCAGTGTCTAGAATTGGTTCTGAAATGTTTGCAGCAATTTCTGCCAGCTAAGATGCCATAGTCTGTCCTCACCCACCTTGGGATGGCCCTGGGTCACTCCTGGCTCTCCTGCAATGTCAAAATGGCCACGAAAGTGAACAGCTGGAATCCACTCAGGACATCAGGGCAGCCACCACAGCACCACTGAAGACACTCACGGAAGAGGACGGCCAGAGCTGCCTCAGAAAGCAGCAGAAGCGATAGGACCAGTGCGTTGGGTGCAGGGAGGAAGATTTGGAGGGCATTCATGGGCCGTGTCTTCTACTGTAGCTGTTTTTAACTTGACTATGAACCACGGTTCTTGAACACACTCACGTGTGTGTTACTTCCGGCTCTGGAACTGCAGATGCAGGAAGCCGGCCCAGAAGAGGCTCCTGTGGATCCCCTGCAGCCTTGGTTCCCTGCCCGGCCACATCACCGTCCTGTCATTTCTCATGCCCCTTGAGTCATGGACACTTCCTGGAGCTGTCTCGTGCGCCCTCTCTCCCTGAGCCGTCTATCCCAAGGCTCCACCTCAGACTGGCACTTGCTGGGTGGAGCCCAGGCGAGCGTGGCCTTGGACCTCGGTGCCAGGCAAAGGCCACGTATGCATTGTGACCTGTGTGTGTGACATGGGCACTTCTCACGGGAACTCTGCGGGCGACTCGGGTACCCGGGCTTCTGCTCACGTGGCCACCGGCACCCGGTTCCACACGGTGCACATTCAGGTGCGTTTCTGAATGCATGTGCACATTGGTCAACGATCACCATTACATTTCTGGCTCTGTGTTTCTTTTTGTCATTGCTGTGGCCGAGAGCCTTACAGAATTTCCCTTGTTCACTATACTGAGTTGAGTTATACCCCCTCCCAACGTGTGTATCCGAGCCCCAACTTGCGAACAAGACCTTAGTGGGGACCAGAGCCTTTGCAGATGTGCATGAGTTAGGGTATGGCATGCACATTAGGGAGCAGCCCAACCCAAGGGCTGGTGTCCTTGGAAGAAGAGGGACATTGGAATACAGACCCGCAGGACAAACGGCACAGAAAATGATGACAGAGATGGCGTGGGAGGCCACGCAATGCCAGGATCTCGCCTCTGCCAGGAGGCGGGATGCCTTCTCTGCTGAGGTCTTCAGTGTGAGCGTGGGTCCCCAGACACCTTCCAGATTTCTGGCCTCCAGCGGTACAGAGAAGTGATTCCTGCTGTTTAAAGACACCCACTTCGCCGACCCTTGTCACGGCAGCTAAGGAAGCTCAAACAGCCCTGTAGTACCCTGGACTTCTGCCCTGTTGTGTGCCATCTCCCAGTTCGTGTGTGTGATCCAATTTCCTGTTGCTTCTCATGGAGTCCGTAGGCTGGGGAGCACACCACTCCTGGCCGGGCTGCAGCACACGGAAGGAGTCGGTGTCCCACACGGGAGGCCACCTGGCCACCAGCACCAACAGCCAGGGCTTTGCCATGACAGAGCTGTGTCACGTAAATCTTGCACATGTGGTCACAGCGCGCAGGGAGGAGGGAGGTGCCGGGCACAGGCACAAGCACACAGCGCACAGAGCTTCCGGCTTCGGGAAAAGAAACTGAACCTCTTGTCCAGTTTCTGTTACTGGTGTTTGCTCCGGTGTGAAGTGTGCTCCACAGAAACACAGCCCTAGATGGCTTTTAAAATATGAATTCTGCCGTCAGATGAAATCGGGAAACATGGCATATTGTACTCTCCTCCGAGAGATTCATAATTCACTTTGCAGTATTAAAAGTTCCTCCCCCCTCTGAAATGCTGCAGTAAATAAACCTTTTTAAACCGCGTTTAATCGGTGATTTATAAGCTTGTTTGAGCGCAGGGTTCTTTTGTTATTTAATACCTATTAGGGTCCTCTGGAATTACAGCTCCACAGCACATGCCTTGGGAAGCACTGCGGTACAATTTTCTCATGAATTAGAACCACGGTCTTTGTTTCCAGAGTCCTCCCTCTGCTCAGCACAGCTTGGTTGCAAGTGGCCCTGGTCACCATGGGGCCATGCATGAGGGCACCCGGCAATGTCCCTTTGTGACTTTTGTCAGTACAAACAGATTAATTGAGCAGAGGTCAGCGATAATGCTATGGAGAAAGAATTCTGTCAATGATAATGGTTTCAAAAGAAGAAACACGATACCCAGTTTAAGTTGATAATAAAATCTCCATGTTTTGAATTCTCTTTGCAAATAATTTAGTCTGCAAGACTTGCTGATTTTCCCCGAGGTCGCCGAAATACCACTGTCGAGCCGAAATACCACTGTCGAGCCCAACCCTTCTCCCGGAACTCCTCTCCCCAAAATGTCACCAAGGATGGAGGGATAGAAACCTCACCTGTGGAGGCTTCCTCTGGAACACCCATCTCCCCTGCCTCCTCGGCTCCCTGGTGCCTCATCCTGTCACCCGTTCAGATAAAAAGGTTTGTTCCTACTCTGCTAATGGCCAAGTCTCTGACAGGCTGGCCAGGTGGGGAGGCCACAGGCTGGTTAGTGCTACGGGGCTGACTGTGGGCCCAGGTGTCCTCTGGGTGTCAGGAGGGGACAGGTCAGGACTCACAGAGCCGGGCACAGAGGGTCCCAACAGCAGCAAACCTTCAAGTATGACCTGGAATCCAAGGGAAGAAGACGAGACAAGGTACAAAAAATGAGGACAAGAGGAACAGGGCAAGGACTGGTGCTGTCCCAAGAGGGGATGGGCACGCAGAGGTGCCCCAGCGCCTTATCTGCTGCCCAAATGCAGCCATGTGGGATTCCCAAAAAGGCGAAACATGAGGGGAAAGGTGTCTGCCGTTGGGTCTGCACTCAGCCTTACAGCCTGCAGAGTCTCCCAATCTCTGGAAGCTCCCAAATGTCCCACCAGCACATGCATACCAGGCAGTGACACGTGTGGGGGAGGAGGATGGGGGTATCAGAGCCCCGCTCGCACTCTGCTGCAGGGAATGCATAGGGCACAACTACTTTGCAAAGCTGTCTGGAGCTTCCTCTGATGATCAACCATAGAAAGTGTGGGACCCGGAAGTTCCACTCCTGGCCTATACTCGAGAGAAATGAAAGCACAGGCCACACAACGCTTGTGCATAAAGCTGATGACATGATTCCCCACAGTAGCCAGCAGGTGCATAACCAGTCAGCCATAAATGAATGAACGGATCCACGAGGCAGGGAAGTCTAAACCACGAGTACTGCATAGGCAGGGGGAGGATGGAGTAGGGACCTGTGCTCCAATGTGGGTGGCCCGTGAGGACATGCTGAGTGCAGCGAGTGACACCTGCCACTCCACCAAACAGACTCTGATTCCATCTACACCACACATCCAGAGCGGGTGAATCTAAAGAAAGAGGAGTAGTTGCTGAATGGCTGAAAGGTACAGGATTTCTTTTTGAGGCACGAAAGCTAGTTGAAGGATCATGTCTACAGGCGTCTATAAAAATGCCACAAACTCACTAAAGCATCTACGCTGAGTGGCACCTGCTGTGCGCGTGGAAGGACACGTCCACACTGAGACACCACGCACATACACCTTACCACGTAAAAAGTGAGAGAGCGCACTGACGACTTGAGGGAGCCAAATGCCCTTCACACCGGGGCCCCACGTGACAGTGACTTCAGCGAAGCTGTTTTTAGGGTAAAGGGGGGCACTCTTCCTCCTGGCATGCCTTCCTGTGCGCTAGGTCCAGAGCATCTGAAAGGGAGGCATCAGGTTTCTCAGACCTCTGTGCCAAGCTCTAAGGAACAAATCTGTCTGCGTTCTTTAATAAGATCCACGGTCTCTGCCTGAGTGACGGAGAGGCGGTGCATCACGTGGGGCCCTGGTAGGCACTTGCAGTGGGCTGCGAGGGTGACTGGTGAGGGCTCAAAGCAAGCAAAGCTCTAGGTCACCAGTGAGGCTACTGCAGCCAGGCCACGGGGTGGGCGCTAGGCCCTGGGGCAGCACCAGGTTGGCGCAGATGGCCACGCTCCCGTGCCCTGGCTCTGAGGACTGGGCATGCAGATGTGGATTATAGGGTCTGGCAGGGATGGGGACTGCAAAGAGGTGAGTTTTCTGCTCTGGGTGACCAGCAGAGCTGGCCATCAGGGCGGCACCCATCCACGTTCTAGGTTCTTCTTCTCCAGAAGGGTCCAGGGCGGAGCCCCCATCCCGACGACCTTCCCGATCTGTAAGCTCTCTCCGCCCTGGACGCCTAGACTATCTCTTCCCATCCTTTTTGCCACTCTTCCACACCAGCAAACGTGTTTCAGCTTCTTGGCAAGAGCTGAGTCCTCAGCAGGCAGCGTGCCTTTCACTCTGCGGGTCCCACCACCAGGGTGGTCACAAGCATGGGCACCGCACTCACGCTGGCCAGGGAGCCCAAGCTTCGTACTTTTCCTTTTATGCTGCATTCTGTGTGGTTTTGTCAAGCTGATTCTGAATTAAAAATATTCACACACTGATCCCATTTGAAGGCACAGCCAATTCCCACACTGTCTGTGCTAGAAAATGTGTGACAGTCCCCCCGTTCTCCTCCCTCCACCAAATGTTAGCTCTCATGTTTCTTGTCGGGTTGAATTTCATGTTTGTTTGTTTGTTTGTTTGCTTTTTCTGGCCAATTTTCTGTCATCTCAAATTCCAAGTTATTGGTGTAGCTAATGGAGTCCTGATGTGCCGTTCTTTGAGCCCAAGAATGTCACCAGTGACTGACTGCCAGCAAGGCATGCGCTGTGGCTTCTCTGTCTGGAAGGACACATTTGTCCCGAGTTCTCCATGCAGCAGGCAGGAAGGCAGGTGGGAGAGTGGACTGATGAATGGATGGGTAGTGGGTGGGTCGGTGGGTGGATGGATGGATGGATGGGTAAGTGGGTGGGTGAATGAAAGAGTGGGTAGAAGAAAGGAGGAATGGATGGATGAAAGGATGGGTGGATAGAAAAATGGGGAGATGGAGAGATGGTTAAGTGGATCAATGGATAAAAGAGTGGGTGGATGGATGGATGATGGATGATAGATGATGAATGGATAGGTGGAAAGACGAGTAGAAGGGAGATGAGTGGGTGGATGAGTGAATGGATGGGTGGGTAGATGCAAGGATGGATGGACGGATGGATGGATGGACAGACGGATGGATATGGATGGATGGATGTGGACAGATGGATGGAAGGATGGATGGAAAGCTGGGTGGATGAATAGGTGGATAAGTGGGTGGGTGGATGAATGAGTGGTAGATGGAGAGACAGAAGGAAACATGAGTGAAGGAGTGGACATGTAAGGCAGTGGGTTGATGGATGAGAACGCAGAGAAAAATTCTTCGAGCTGGAAGGATATTAATACACATATATAATTTATCAGGTAAGAAGTTGAGAGAATAGGTTTATTAATGGGTGGATGGGTGGATGGATGAGTGACTAGGCAGAGAGACTCTGTTACAGCTGAGAGGACACAAAGTCAAATGCTTCCCTTCCCTGGGAGTCACCTTGTGTAGGAACAACTGTGTAGACTCTGGACTGCGACTTTGTCTTGTGAGCCTCAGCTGAGCTGTGGCAGCGCTGTGGCTCTGATAGGAGGGCCTACTGTCTTTGGGAATTTACTTCTTTCTCTGTGAAGTCACCATCCTACCACCATCCACCTCCTGAGTGTCCCGTAAGGGTCTCAGGGGACCGTTCGCACGACCTGTGATGTATTAGCAAGTACCCAACAGTGAGAAGTGCTCTTAAATATATGACTGCTATTTATAGTTGGTTAAGTGGTTGTCCAGAGACGTCTTGGGGAGTTGCCTGCATCTCACAGGTAACTCAGTGAGACCGAGATGTGAGGTCCCTGGGTTCTTAGGCAGGGCCTTCTCACTCAAAAATGGCATCTCTCTGAGCCAAAAACGTTGAATGCCCAAGAGCCAAGAGGAGCAAACAGGGGTCTATCCACCAGTGCCAGGATGATTAAGATGAACCCATAGGCCTGGGCCCTCAGCACGCTTCTTCATCCACTCCTCAAGTGCGTTCCCAGCGCCGCGCTGGATGGTGGGACGCAGCAGCGGGGCCAGGCCAGAGCCAGACAGTGCTCTGCTCTTCGTGAGCTCTGGGGGAGATCGAGGCAGGGGAGAGGGCAGGGTACCAAATGAATCCTGAGCAACGTTGAATTAAATTAAATGCTAAGGAGGATAAGGAAAAGGGGTGTGTGCATGTGCATGCGTGCGTGCATGCGTGCGTGTGTGTGTGTGTGTGTGTGTGTGTGTGTGAGTGTGATGTGGAAAGGCAGGAACAATGTTGTTTCCAGATGGAGGGTCCCCCTGGGGCTTCACCCAGGTTCTTAGTGTCCTCAGCAAAGATTTGGACAAGATTTATGGGAAAAACAGCGGAGGTGTGCACTTCCAGAAGGTGGGAACAAAATTTGAATTACAGGGCAAGGGAAGGCTGGTAAAAGGTCCATAGTGACCTAGGGATAAGGCGAAAGGGCCTTTTGTACCCAAAATTCCCAGGTTAGCTTCTCCTTATGCGAATAAAACATTGCAACCTTTGTCCTAGCAAAAACTCACAGGGCAGCATGCCAGGAAGAAACTGTCTTGCTGAAAAACTCCCTTGCTTTCTGTCCATAAGCGAAGGAAGAATCAGGAAGGGTGTCTTTTGGCTGGTTGGGGTCACATGCAAATGAAGAATAGAAAGCAGGCCATTTTGATTGGTCCTTCCAACAATGCCAGATGCAAATGAAGGGTTGAAAATAGCACCTTTCTGATTGGTCCGCAGTGTTTAGTTGCAAGCTTGATGTCATTTTGAGTCCTGTGTTCTGAGGGTGTCCTGTTGGGTTTTATTACCTGTGACACATTCTGCCCATTTTGCCTGCTTCGCCCCAGGCCTAATCTCCCACTTCGCTGGGGTTGGAGCAGAAGAGAGTGGGGGAGATAGGCCTGTCGGAGGTGGCCGGAGCTGAGAGCTTTGGGGAAGACTTGGACTTGGGTTCTGAGTGGGCAGGGCAGCTGTGGGAGAGTCGGAAGGCTCAGCCGGGGATCTGATCTCTACATCACAGTCTGTGCTACTGGATGTTCCGCTGGCGGTGTCGCCCATCTTTCCTTTCCCTCTCCCGTCCAGGGCTTAGGTCAGAGGCAGAGCCCGCCATACCCGAGGCCCAGTGCTGTGATAACCAAACAAATGGCTACATCCGTACACAAAGAAATAAATGTATTTGGCTACCAAAGGTGGCAAAGAGTCACACTGGTTATTCAGAAAAGACATCAAATGCAAACCTTGGTTCTCTGCCCTACAGCCCTGCCTCCTATCTGGGGCTGAGCTCTGCTGGGCCGTGAAGTCTTTGGCCCTCCCCCCACCCTCCTGGCTCCTGCTCCATCCAGGGAAGGCCTGGGGTCCCCTCACCAACCTTGCAATGAGTGGATCTTGGAAGGTGGGGAGGCCAGTAAGGGTTTTCCAGGGCTGTGGGACTCTGATGTTCCTGTGAACTATGGGCTGCTGGGATTAGGCTTGGGGTGGCTGAGCCCAGGAGGACCCTCGGGACTCGCACTCTCAGGCAGCCTCTCATCATTTGTCCCCCAAGGGAGGTGCACGTTTCCTCGAGTTTGACTTCCACTCCAGAGCTGTACTTCTCAAACCTCGTCTCACCCGCTCCGCTCCATGAGAAGCGTGCGGGGCTGCCCTAGCTGCGGTGGTGGGGATAGCAGGGTGCCTGCCCACGTGGCCACCTGGCTGCACAAGCCAGGCACCCTCCTTCTTGTGATCTTGTCCCCTTGCCTCTCACCAAGTGAAAATGTCAGGAGAAGACCTGCCAGCTGTGTGAGGTGTGGTCAGAAAACACAACGCATGATTAAATTAAAAATGCATTATTACAGTAAAAGATACACCGGCATGCATTCCCTCCACAGCTCTCCGCAGTGTCGAACACACTAATCTTACCATTCCTGCCGCTTTCCGCAGCAGTGCTGGAAGTGCTCTGTCCCAAGTGTCTTCAGCTATGCCCTTGTGGCTGCCTCCGTGTCCTGGATGCATCTAGTGATTAATTAATTAATTAATTAATTAATTAATTAGCAGAACCAGGGATTGAACTCAGGCCCTTGTGCTTGCCAGGCAAGCGTTTATTCTACTGAGTTGTCTCTCCAGCCCCGAAAGATAGTTCATAGTGACTTTTTGTTGTTGTTGTTCTGAATGCACCTAACGCATTCACCTCCTGTGCTCTCTGGGTCTGGAGAAGAGCCAGAAATCTCACAGCACGGGGCCTGGCGAGGAAGGTGCATGAGGCCACGCTAAGGTTTCTGCGAGTTCTCTGCTGGGTGGCTCCCAGCAGCTGCATTCACTGGGCTGTTGATCACACTTCATGAAGACCTTCACAGAAGAGGAATTTCAGAATTGCCACAGAACCTGGCGAGTACCATGGGACAGGGTCTGTGAGGAGCAGCGTCCTTTACAGGAGGTTACAAGTTCTTTATTGAAACGCACCATAGTTCTTCTCAGCCCTTGTGAGTCTGCTTCTTCTGCTTCTTCTGCTAACAGATTCTGCTTCCTGGGCCACAGGGCTGCGTCCTGGTGATGTGGAGCTCGTGGCTGCCCAGGCAATCGTGGGCTGTGTGCTGGCAGGAAGCCAGATCGTACGCAACAGCACCGCCACCTCCCGTTTCGTTTTGCTTCAGTACCCGATCCACACTCTGCCTTTTCCCCTTCCCAGGTCACTCTGTTTCGTGAGTCTCCTAGGACCAGCCCTGTCAGTGCGCTGTGGAACCAGGGCGCCTGTTCCGAGACCCTCTCACGCAGGTGCAGCGGGGCGCACTGAGCCCACAGACGCATCTGCCATTCTGCCACGGACTAAGAAGGGCGTCCATTTTCCCTTACTCCCCTCTGCTGAGCCCTCCTCCCTTGTGTCCTCCCAGGGGAGCCACTATTCATTGTTCCACAGAGTGGTAGTAGAGACACTGTCATGAATGAATTCCATTTGCCTCCTGGATTTCTTTGAAAAAGGCTTTGGAATAATTGAAATAATTGGAAATTTTCCCCAACATGCTGAGAAAGGCAGTTGTTGTGTGGCAGTGGCTCGTGGGAGTACCCGAAGGACAAGAGTGCTTGGTGTCTTATAGAATAGCAGTGGCCTCCACAGCCTGGGCTTGGGCCTGCAGGCACGGAGAGGCCACTGCACCTGAGGAATGTTCCAGTGAGGAAGTCCCACCAAACCTGTCCTTCCCTGAGGACCTGTGGATCCCTGGGAAGGAGGCTGAGGCAACCATAGACTTAAGCACCTGGGGAGTAACTGCAGAGGCCCGTGGGACCTCAGCTCAAGGAACGGACCATGATCTTGGCTGTGCTGTGGACTGGTGAAGGAGGGACCCGCTGGAGGTTGGTGGCCCAGAGGGCAGAAGTGACAGAGTCATCCCTTCAGGGCAGCAGAGAGAGGGACATTCCTTGTCTTCTTTCTCAGCAGCAGAGATGTGAGTCAAGCAGTTACTGCTCATATGTGCTGTGAAAAACATCATTTGTTTGCAGAAAGAGTGGCTGAGATGTAGGGCCTGCTCCCGGAGAGGCTCCCAACAGAGCTCAGGAAGCAAGCTCCTAGGAAGGACTAAGCAGACAGAGACAGAGAAAGCAGCGAGGAAAGACGCATGTCACGGTCTCTCTCAGCAGCAAACGGCAGCACTGAAGTTCCTTGGAGCTGAAGAAACGACTGCTGGCGGTGAACTGTTACAGTAGTCGCACACGCTGGCTTTGAGGGTGGGGCACTGAGTCGCGTGAGGAGGAGGCCCGAGAAGCGCCTTCACTAGAAATCTCAGAGTCGTTGCCTTCGATGGCGTCTTAGAATAAGCCTCGATGAGAGGCCAGGGCGCAGCAGGAGAGTCATTTAGTCAGCAGGGCCCTGGACGAGGCTGCGCTTCTTCGGTCCAAGGGAGCTGCTCTGACGCTCGAGGCCAATCCAGAGATGAAGTCTGCGGCCAGCAGCGCAAGTGCAGGGGCAGCGTGCCCGGGGCCTGTCGTTGCCTCCCTCGGCTGGACTCCTTTGGTGCCCACCTGGCAGGGCCTGGGAGCTGCAGTGCCACATGGTGGCTCCTACCTGCGGATTTGAGACTCCGGAGATGCTGGCAGGACCGAGCTGCTCTTTCTTTTTTTTCTTTTTAAACAATCTATTTATTTATTTATTTATGCATTTATTTGGTACAGGGTCTCATTTCACAGCTCAGGCTCATATTGATCTTCCTGTCTCAGCCTCCCCAGTGCTGGGATTATGGGCATGTGCCACCATGCCCACTTTGGGTGGCAGCACAACACATCCCTCTGGGGCTGGCATGGCATGTGGTACTGGGTCCCTGTGCTTGCCAGGCAGGCGCTTAGAGCGATCTCCCTCGCCCCTGAGCTGCTCTTTCTGAGGTAGAAGAAATACAAGATAGGTTGAAGAAAAAACAGGAACTTAAGATTGTACTTAAAGAAAACCCACAGCTGTGGGAAGCTGCCCAGTGAACTTTTTCTCTCTTCTCCCGCTGCAGGATAAGCCCGGGCAACCTCCCTGCCCCTGCGTGCTGGCCTCTCCCACCTAGGAGCAGAGCGCCTCTCCCGCCTGTGAGCTGTGCTTCTCTGCCTCCCAGAAGCAGCAGTATTAGCGGACAGCGGGACTCAGCGTCAGCCGCATGTAAACGGTGTGTGCCCTGGTGTAGCCAGCCAGACGCTGTGACAGACAAGAAGATCACCGTCTTGAAGACAGCCCACGCCCTGTAAGTACACTGAGCTCTGGATCATGCTGCCTCCGGGTCCTCCAAATGCCTCCACTCCATGCTGAGATGTGTGGTAAATTTCTGCCTGATCAACTCATCCTGTGTCTCCTACTGACGTATCCTAAAAATTCTTCCCTGATGGCAGTCAGCGAACCTGCAAACCTACTCTAGCCTAGGGTGGGTGTTATGATTTGTGGCTAGCCTCATGCAGCCATGGGGTGGGGACTTCTAGAGTTTGCTCTTAGCTCATGATCCACTGGGATTATTGGCGATCCTCTGGGATTATCGGTTTTAGTACTTAAGGGATTATGGGTGTGAGTGCTACTCTCAACCTGGGGCTGAGAGCCTGAGTGTGACGTAAGTGAGACAGAGAAAGAGACTCTCTCTGTTGCCATTGTTGTTGTTCCACTGCCATGAACTGCTGCTCTCTGCCATGTGTCCCTCTGCCTGGGGGCCAGCAGAGTATGGACTGAAACGCCACTAACTGTGAGCTAAATAAACCTTTCCTTACTTCGTTTGGGGTGTCAGGTATTTGTCCCAGCAACGAGAGAAGAGAAGCTGTGACAGTGGGTTAGGTTTCTTATCTCAGATCTGGGACCTCCTAGTACTCTGCAGTGACAAGGGGAGGTGCCCCTGGAGCTGGCACGGCTTTGGATCTGATATTCACTGAGACCTCAGAGCCCAGTGATAAAGAGTGCAGGGACACTGGATGTAGGTGTCCTCGGGGTGAACATTATTAGTTGTCACTGGAGATTCTGGAGGTTCATGAGAGAGAGAGAGAGAGAG